>PVJD01003040.1:0-176810 GCA_004026545.1 Mormoops blainvillei | reverse complement strand
GGAGATGGTCACCATGCCCCTACCTCTTTTTTGGACTGAAGTACAATTTACAACAACACTGCATTTCATTGTTGACCATCTAAGACCTGTGTATGTGATAAACTTAGGGGCAAGATTTTGATAAATTGTCAAAAACAGCGATCCCTTCTCTCCCCACCCCCCAGCTCACGGATGCCCTAACACAGGTGTCAGTGAAATGTTTGGATGACTTCATCCTTCCACTAAGCTGCTGAGTGACCCCAGGAAAGTAAGAGCAGGGATCACCAGTACTGTCCCCCCACCCACCAAATGACCTCTGGTAGGCCAGGACTACCTCTCCAGTAGCCCTTGGATGATGTACTTGGAAAGTCACCTGGATACCTCTGACTCAAGGTGTCCAAAACTCACTACTCTTCCATTAAGCTCTACCTCATATCAAGGACTGGTGTCACCATCCTTCACCCAGGTCCCCACAACAGAACCTAGGAGCCACCTCCACCTGGCTCCCCCTATCTTGTCTATTGCTGGTCATCTCCAGGTGCCCCTGAGCCCTCTTAAGGAGGGTCCGCGTAATCAGTTGTCCAAAGGGTGACCTTTGAGAGTGAACGGGGGCCAACAGGCAAATACCAGGCCATCTGGTCACTGTGCATAACGAGGCATGGACACTGAATAAGAAACATGGTTACCCCAGCACTGCCACAGTAGCCCAAAATGGGGCACAGCCTAGATCCCCACCAGCTGGAGTCCTTCGCTGAGTGGAATCTTATTCAGCATTTGAAAATGCTCTTCCTAAATAATGCTTTTAAAGATTTTACTAATTTATTTTTAGAGAGAGGGCAAGGTGGGGGAGAAAGAGAGGAAGAGAAAAATCGATGTGTGGTTGGCTGCCTCTTACATGCCCCCAGCTGGGGACCTGGTCCTCAACCCAAGCGTGTGCCCTGAGTGGGAATTGAACCAGTGACCTTTTGGTTTGCAGGCCAGTGCTCAGTCCACTGAGCCACACCAGCCAGGGCTAAATAATTTTTTAAGTTTAAATAGAAAAATTAGGAAATATAAATAATTAGAAAAACAGAATAAATCATGTTAAATGACAGTGTATGAAAGTGTGTGCCTAATTATGTACATAAGTGTAATTATGTACAAATATACAAAGAAATGCATATACTCTACACACATAAAAAATGTTAAAAGGAATCACGCTATAATTTGAGCATAATTACCTCTGGGTTGTTGGATTTTTTTTTTTTTTGGTATATTTTATTGATTATGTTATTACAATTGTCCCATTTTTTTCCCCCCTTTATCCCCTCCGCCCTGCACCCCACCCATCATCCCCCCACCTCTTAGTTCATCTCTGTGGGTTGTACATATCAGTTCTTTGGCTTCTCAATGTCCTATACTGTTCTTAGCCACCCTCTCTGTTTTTTGTTTTGTTTTGTCAACATTTTCCCACCACAACTTTCCCCAGCCTCGCCCATCCCCACCTCCCACCCTCAAACCTGCCCCCATTTGACTTCATCCTTTATGCGTGTTCCTTGATGACCTTTCCCCTCCTTTTCCCCTGTTATCCCTCTCCCTCCTCCCCTCTGGTTACTGTCAGTTTGTTTTTTGTTTCAATGTTGCTGGTTATATTTTGCTTGCTTGTTTGTTTTGTTGATTAGATTCCACTTATAGGTGAGATCATATGGTGTCAGTTTTTCACCGCCTGGCTTATTTCACTTGGTATAATGCTGTCCAGTTCCATCCATGCTGTCGCGAAGGGTAGTAGCTCTTTCTTTTTTTCTGCTGCGTAGTATTCCATTGTGTAAATGTACCATAGTTTTTTGATCCACTCATTTACTCTTGGGCACTTAGGTTGCTTCTAATTCTTGGCTATTATAAATTGTGCTGCTATCAACATTGGGGTGCATAGGTTCTTTTGACTTGGTGTTTCAGGATCTTTGGGTATAATCCCAGCAGTGGAATTGCCAGGTCTAAAAGCAGTTTCATTTTTAGTTTTCTGAGGAAATTCCAAACTGCATTCCCACCAACAGTGTACTAGGGTTCCCTTTTCTCCACATCCTCGCCAGCACATGTTGTTTGTTGATTTGTTTATGATGGCTATTCTGACGGGTGTGAAGTGGTATCTCATTGTGGTTTTAATTTGCATCTCTCTGATGGCTAGTGATTTTTATTTTGGTTTTTGTATTTTTGTAATTTTTTTTCTAAATGTTCGATAATGAGTATGTTTTACTTTTAAAATCACGATAAAAAAAAAAACCTTTAATGTTATTTCAAGACACCGAAACGGTTCATTCCTTCACAAATGCTTGCTAGCCTGCCGGTCTTGGCCTTTGGGGTGGGGAACCCACAGATGGGAGGCCCCGCCTCCAGTGGCTGGGCTTGTAGCCACACCATCCAATTTGAGGGAGGCAAGCTCAAGGACACCTGGAGATGGGGTGGGGGTGGGAGGTTGCAGGCTCGGGGTCGATGGCTGGGTGGCCATAGCGGGAGGCTCCAGCCAGACCACAAGTCCTGGCAGCCTGTGGTATTCTGAGTGTGTCTGGAAGCTGCTGGACAGTCCAGGCTTAAGAGAGCGGCCAGGTTGGCGCTTTTCTGAGCTCCCTTTGGCTACTGAGGGAGAACAGGATGGGAAGCTATGGAGCAGGGGGTCTTGAGGGTCAGAGTGGCCGACTCACCGAGAGGGAGCCAGGGAGCCTGGACCTGGGGGTAGGATATGGGGCAGGTACATTTAGGAATCCCTGGCAGACTAGATCCAGGGAGATTTCTCTTTTATCCACCCATTTAACAAACATCTATTCACATGGAGTCTGTAGATAAGATGTGAGACAGACACACAAACTAACAGATGTGGGGCAGAACAAGGGGTTGGGCCACCATAGACACGCTTAACCATAGGGAAAGAGCGTGGGTGCCTCATCGCTGGAAAGGGGAGGAACAGCATTCTGGGTGGAGGGAACAGAAAGCCGAACTAAGTCCACATGGGGAGGAATCGCTTGCTGGCGTCCCGTTCTTTTGTGGTTGCGACTGCATGTCCTCTGCACCCCATGCTTGATTCCCCAGCAGCTGCTCAGCCTCCCTCCTGCCAGCCTGTGTGGGGCCACGGGCACGCCAGGTGCCAGGCCAGACTGCAGAGAAGCCTGGAGCAACCCACTAGAAGATTCCATCTATAGCAGGTTCAAGATCAGGCAGTAGTAATCCATCATTTTAGAGGCAAGAAGGTGGTTGCCTGTGGCTGGGGGATGGGAGGAAAGGAACACTTGGGGATGTTCCGGGGTGGTGGACATGGTCTACATTTTGATTTGGTTCTTGGTGACGTGGATAAGTATTTTTTTGTCTAAGTTCATTAGATCATAGCCACCCTTAAGATTGATACAGTTCACTGTAAGTTACACCTTGATTAAAAAATAAAAAATAGACACAGGTCAGACTCTGACTAACCCAGGCTGTGTGGGTAAGGGAATCATGAAAACTGGGAGGGAAGGCCACCTGGCGAGGTACCCTAAAGCAGCACCATGGGTGGAGCCCTAAGGTGGCCGTGCATGTGGGTGATCAGTAGGCCAGTGGCCCAGGGTACAGTGGTGGTTAGAGGTCATGGCCACCGACCATGACCTATGCTGAGGGATGATCACTGGACCAAGAGAGCCACGAGGGAACCTGGGTGACTCCTTGAGGAGTTGGAGAGGGAGTTAGCACTTATTGGGGGCCTACTGTGTGCCAGGCCCTGGGCTTGAGAGGCTGAAGCTCACCAGGTTATAACGGCAGCCCTGAAGGTTTTCGTGAATGCTGGGCACAGGGGGAGGAGGAGGAGGTGCAGGGCAGCTGGGAGGCAGCCAAACCCAAGCTGCCATCTCTCAGAGTTAGAACTGAGCTTCCCCACATCTGGACATCACCTGTAGTGGGGGAACCACAGAACAACGGTGTGGTTGTGTGTGTGTGTGTGCGCGTGCGCGCGTGCACACGAGAGAGAGAGAGAGAGAGAGAGAGAGAGAGAGAGAGAGAGAGAACACTACATGGCTGCCCACGTGGCTGAGTCAGAACAGAATAAATCTGTTAGGAATCAGAATTTTGTGTGTGCTGGCAATTAGTCTTAAACAGGCTTTACTGAAATCTCATGGTCTCAACTGCTCCGTTGCTTCATTTAGAAGGTAAATCTAGAGTCAGCAGGGTGGGCGCCTGTACTTCCCATTATGGCTGGAGCAGAAGCTCTGGTGGCTGTATATCTGTGGCAGGGCAGGGGCTTTAAAAGCTGCACCTGAGGATTTCTTCTCTCTTCTTCCACAGTAACAGGCCCTTGATTGTCTATGAAAGTAGGGGCTGGACAGTAATTGTATCCGCACTTAAAAGAGCCCTCCGTGGTAGGTGGAACTGCTTGAGATGGCGTGTGTGAGTGCTTTGCAAACCAGATTACACAGTGTTGCCCATGTGCAAATGGAGGGCACATACAAATTAGATAGCCCGAGTTTCATAAAGGGACTCTTTACTAAAGTGTAGGAAAGTTATAGGGAAACCACAAGGCATCGTGAGAAGGCTTGGGGGGCAGAGGTCTATTGACCTCCTTGGGGCCCCTGGGTGAGAGGAGGAGCTGTGTGGACAGCAACCCCTGCAGGAGTTGTGAGGGCTGTGGCCAGCTAGGTGCTACCCTATAGAGAAGGAAGGAGCTAGGGAATAAATAACCAGACTCACTCTTCTCCCTTGGAACTCCCGCCACCTCCCCTTGCCAAGCCCAGCAGAAAGCCTGCCTGCAGGTGCAGAACTGGGTTCCCAAGGGAGCAGTGGCTGCGAAAGGCATCTGGCACAAACGAAAGTTACCCTTAAAAGCATAGTCTACAGGTAAAAGGATACATTATGTACATTCTTACAATGGATTCCCATGTGCCTGTTTAAAAAATTGCAGTAGATTTATTCTGCTGAGGCCTAGGGAAAAAAAAGTAATGAAAATATATAAAACTATCTTACTTCAATATTTCAAATTGTATAAATATACATGAGTGTGGTCTTAAAGAAGTCTGGTAACCTCTTGGAGGTGAGTTGTCATGCCTTGCTTTACATGCTTGGCATTATTTGAATTTATAAAAATGAGCATAAAATATTTTTGTAATTAAAAAAATCTTAAAATAGAAAGAAAGGAAAGAAACCCTCTTGGAAGCCAGAAAGACGGCATGGGCTGGCGCAGAGAGAGCCAAAAGAGCTGCTTGCCACAGAGAGGACAGGCAAGCAGTGGTCAGGACCAACTGAGGCAAGGGAAGTAGGAAAGGAGTGGAGGGCGGGCTTGCACACTGTTTGAGACCCTCCTCCTCCTCTTCTCTCTCTTCTCTTCCCTTCCCTTTCCTTTCCTTGGAGATGGGAACATGGCTGGAAGCCAAGGAGGCAGCTGGTGTGGTTGGAAAATTTGTTACATGTAAGGGAGTTGGGCAAACATATTGAGCGTAATGGTAGCTGGGGTTTTCACTGTTGGAGAAGAGAATTGGAAAGGGAGAAGGCTAGAAAGAACCCTGAGGAACCGGAGATAGTTGAACTATCTGTATTTATGTGTGTGTGTATATTCGTTTACTTGTTTGTTGGTTCATTTGTTTTTCCCTAGCCCTGTCTACTGTTGAGGAGTAGAAGCAATGTTACCCTATTAGAAACAAGCACACCCGGCACCCAGATCACAGACACCAATCTACACCAAAAAGAATTAGGGCTCCTGGAAGAAATGACTGATTCCAGGTCTGGGGCACCTGGAAAGTAGTGAAGTGTTCAAATAATGATGGTGACTGTCAAAAGGATATAGGAGCCAGTAAGAGTGGCGCGTGCTGACCAATTCTGGGGCAACTGGAGCATCAAAATAAAGATGATAACAGACTACAACCCAGTGAGTAACATAGGAATCTGTGGGTCCATATTGATTAAGAAGAAGGGAAACCTCTTACAGTACAAAGCCAACCAATAAATGTAGAAAGGGTGATGGAAATAGAAACTATTACAGTGGTGGGTTCATTTAGACAAGAGACTTCATGGATGCTCTAAGGCTGGTGGGTAGGGGTTTGATGAGGAACAGAATATTACAAAATATAAGATGTATTTTCCAAAATAGGTTTTAACAAAATCTCCTACCCCATACATTCTCCTGCCCCTGGAACCTCACTGATAACCAACAGAACATGACAGGAGTGACCTGTGACTTCAAGGCCAGGTCAGAAGACCTCGAAGCTTTTGTCTTTGTCTCTTGGAGCATTTCTTCTTGGAATGCTGCCTCTCAGAACCTTGAAGCCATGCTGTAAAAATCCCAAGCTACATGGAGAAGCCACATGTTGGTAGCTACAGTGACAATTATCCCCACTGAGCCTGTCCATCAGCTACTCCAGCCCAGGTGACAACTTGGAATTGGATCCTCCAGCCACCAGCCATTTGAGTCACTTCCAGCAGTTTGAAACACTTCAGCTGAGGCCCCGCCATCATGTAGGAGCAGAGATAAGCCAGACCTGCTATCCCCTGTCTGAATTCCTGACCCACTGAACCTGTGAGCACAATAAAAATGGTTTATATAATATCATTATATTTTAGGGTAGTTTATTTGGCAAATATAGATAGGTGGGGCATTGGCATAGTCTCAAATATCTCCCCACAAAATACCTACCCAACATAAAGGTGAAAATGCTAACTTTATGAAGAAAAAGCCTGGCAGACAGCAACTTGACTGTGGAACCAAGTTTCCCATGACCATTTAAGGTTTCCACGATGAGCAAGTCATAACCATCATACCCTGTGAATACAGCATCATTTTAGTGGTGTTCCCACCAGGAATGCATAGCTTTTGCCTAATCATGAGGAAACACGGAACAGATGGAAACAGTCCAACTTATCCATGATCTTTTTAGAGATCCATAAAAACATTTTAATCTTAATTTATTTTGAAGTAAGAAAGAAAATATTGCAATAATAATGAATCCATCCTGGACTATATTCATTTTTATACCAATGCAATCTAAAATTTTGTTAATTTTTTATGGAGGAAGGCGCCCACATAATGCAAAAGTGCCTAGGACCTAAAAAGTCATAATGCATCTCTGGGTTAGGCATATCCTACAGAATGAAATGTCAATTTACCTAGGAAAAGTCAGTCGATAGATGTCAATGCTGATAATTTCAAGAGATATTGGAACTATCTGACAAAGACTTTAAGGGCAGCTACCATAAAAATGCTCTAAAAAGTAAGATCAAACACTATTGAAACAAGGACAGATAGGATATCTCAGCAAAAAAATAATAAGGAACCAAATGGAAAGGGAAACTGAAAAATACAGTAATGAAAATAAACTCATTGGATTATTATAATAATGGAATGGAGATGAGAGGAAAACTTGAAAATAGAACAATAAAATTATACAATCATTAACAACAGAGAGAAAAAGATTGAAAAATAAATAGAGTCAGAGACCTGTGAGACAAAACTGAGAGGTCTAATATTTGTTACTAAAATTCCACAAGGAGAAGAGAAAGCATTTAGTACAGAAAAAAACTTTGTATAATGGTTTGAAAACTTCCCAAATTTGGTGAAAGATATAAGCCTACAGATTCAAGAAACTCAGTGAACCCAAAATAGAATAATCCCAAATAAACTCATACTCAGATGTATCATAATCAAACTGCTAAAAACTAAAAACAAATAAAAAATCTTGAGACCAGCTAGAGAAAGAGATGTATTACTTAAAGGTCAACAATAATTCAAATGACAACAGATTTCTCATCAGAAAACCATGAGGCCAGAAGAAAGTGGGACAACAGTTTTGTTTTGTTTTTCAATTTATTGATTCCTTTTTTAGAGGGTGAGAAAAAGGGGGGAGAAAGAGAGAGAAATCGATATATTGTTCCACCTATTTATGCATTCATTGGTTGATTCTTATATGTGCCCTGACTGAGGATCAAACCTGCAACCTTGGTATATCAGGAAGGTACTCTAACCAACAGAGCTACCCGACCAGGGCATTACTGTGTGACTTTAAAAATAAATTTAAAAACAGTTCACAAAAGGCAAAAAGAAAACGATAACACATGGTCACAAAAGATGGGGAAAGACCAAGGAAGTATTACAGACTGAAGAAGACTAAAAAGGCACAAAAACTAAATGCAATTCATGATCCTGGATAGAATCCTGGACCAGAGGAGTAAGAGAAACATTGTGCAGCAGCAGTCATTGAAATTTGGATGGAGCCTGTGGATTGTATGACAGAGTTGCGTTGGTGCTGAGTTCCTGATTCTGATTATTGTACTGTGGCTGTGTAGGAAACCTCTTGTTTTGTGAAACACCTATAGGAGTATTTAGGCATGATGGGGCATCAGCTCTTTAACTTCCCCTCAACTGGGGAAGTTCCCCTCAACTGGGGACTGGGTTCAAAAAAGAATAATGATAATGATCATATACATCTACCTTTGAATAGATACATGTACATATATCATATGCATAAATATATATGGAGCTATGTATGAGTTTTTATACTATTCTTACCACTTTAAAGTTTGATATTATTTCATGATAAATTATAAAAATAAAAATATATTAGAGATAAGTCTCCAAAAATATTGCAAAAATATTCCAAATAATTCCTGTACATACACCACCCTCAGGAGAGGAAGCATAACCCCCCACTCCTTAAGAACGAGTATTGCATAGTGACTTCTTCCCAAAGGGTACAGTGTGGAAAGGGGGCAAAAGGAGTAACTTTACAGGGGAGAAATCTAACAGATACTACCTCAGCCAGGTGATCAAGATCAACGTCAACAGTGATGTCACATTAATATTGAGTAGCCTTGATGTATTATGTGATAAAAATAGCACTTTAACTCTGTGGTCTTCCTCCCCCAAATCCACATACCTAGATCTTTATGACAAAATCATTAGACAAATCCCAATTGAGGGACAGTCTACAAAATAGTTGACCAATTCTCCCCAAAACTGTCAAGGTCATCAAAAACAGAAAGTCTGCAACAATGTCAAAATGAAGAGATGCCTAGGGATTACTAAATGTAATGTGGGATCTTGGAACAGAAAAGTACCCTAGGTAAAAACTAAGGAAATCTGAATAAAGTATGAACTTTAGTTAATAATAATATATCAATATTGGTTCATTAATCGTGCCATACTAATATAAGGTATTAAAAATAGGGAAAACTTGGTGTGGGGTATTGAGAACTCTCTGTACTATCTTCGCAATTTTTCTGTAAATCTAATTAATATTCATGCAATTCAGTGAGCAGGATTTGGGCATGAATTAGACGTTGGGGTCAGTAAAGAATGAGGTTGAGGAATATGTTTACTTTTTGGCTTGGGGAACAGGGAATGTGGAAGGGCTCCTGGGTAAGACAGGGAAACAGTGGGCTGGTGAGGAGATTTGTAATGAGGGATCGTGCACTTGAGTGTGGAGCTGATGCATAAGACTTGGACCGGAGGGGGAGATTTGGGCACCTGGGTGGTGAAGATGACGAACTTTCCTGGGAGGAGTGGGTCATATGAGAAAAGTGGGACAGCCCTCTTGGCTGCCTATCCATTTCCTCTTTCTTCCTGGATGCTGGGGCCCTAATTTTATTGGAGTGTCCTCCCCCCCCCCCCGTGTGACGGAGTCATCCTCTCCTAGGTTCCAAGGGTAAATCTTAATTGGCCTAAGACACTCATGGTGGTCTCATTCTTCTTGTTGATGATCGAAAGGGATAGGCATGTGACCCAGTCTGCCCATGAGGCATGAGGAGAAGTTTACTGAGTGTCATCCGAAGAGGTTCCTCACTCCTAAGAAGACTCCCAAAGAGGCAATGCCTCTCTGCCTTTGAATAGTGTGGCACCTTGTATGCTCTGGAACCACTGCAGCCATCTCCCTATTTGCCTGAGGATGATGCCCAGAATAGGACAGATCCTAGAAAGGCAGAAAAGAGGAGCAAGAGCCTTACCTGTGGGGTTTTTGTTAGATGAGAAAGTATGGGTCCTAACTGTTTATACTGATTTGGTTTGGCAGGGACAGGATTAGGATGAAGCATCTGAGGCGCCCAGAACGCAGTATTTAAGGAAGTGCTTGCTCTCAGATGTTAATGCTGCAATTACATAACCTAAGAGTGAGTGTTCCTTAAATGTTGCAACCTAGGTGCCTCTCTTACTGGCCTTACCCTAGTCCTGGCCCTGTTTGATTCAACATTTTCTGGACCTACATCTGAAAGCTTCTAACTGGCAAGTGGAAGACACTGAAATGTAAGGAATGGACAGATAAGAGGAACCTAACATGGGGATGAAAAACAGCTACTCTGTTTCGGTTAGAGTGATGTTATACAATAATTGTACCACCAACCAGCCCAGCCTTCAACCTAATAGTAAAGAAATTGCCTCTCAAGCTTTCAATAGTAGTCATCATTTTTTCATGATTTTCTAGGGTATGTTACTGTGTTCATATTTCTTCCCTGACTGAAACGTCATTTAGAATGTTTGTTAATTTCTTTGAGATTTTCATACTTTTATATAGGAATTTTAGTTATTTATACTTTCTTATTTACATTTGCCCTATTTGTTATACCTAGTCTAACTTTCCATCATCTAAGTTTTTGTTGTTTTAATACTGTTTTTATGATTCTTTGCCATTTGTTTTCCATTTATAATGTGAGGAGAGTATCTAGTACATTTTCTTGGTGCAGGACTCGACTTCTGCTATGTGAATTACATTTTCCCCTTTATCCCTTGTCATAATTTATAAGGTAGACATAAAGCTTTTTATGCCACAAAAAAGCTTTTTACACTTAAAAAATCGTATAGAATTATATGATTTTTTAAATAACTTTCATCTTTATTTTATGCAAAAAAAGACCTAATGTGCCTTCCTTCTACCTGCTTCCTCTCTCTCTGGTTTTCATTGCATTATTCTAAGGTTAAAAACCCTGCTATTTTAAAAAATCCTCTTTCCCAATTTTTTCTTTTGCATTTTATTTGTTACCATAGCAACAATTATTTCAACCTATCAGCATCAGTCTATACTTAGTGGTGTTTTTATTCGGTTATCTCTCTATCTTTAGCTAGTTTCAAGGCTCATTGCCAGTTCTTTTCTCATTTCATCATTCATGAACTTCTGATTCATGTCTTGGTGATTTATTGTACAATTCTGAGCAATTTTTGCAGAAAAGGGAGTTAATTGGGTATATATTAGTCAGAAACCCTGTGGTTTCAAATGGCAGAAAACTAAGTCAAGTTGGCTTCAGTAAAAATAATAATAATATATTCAGCTGAGCCTGTAAATTCCAAGCTCAGCTGAATACAGTCTCAAACTATGTCATCAGAAAATTGTCTCCAAATCTGGACTTTGTTTCTCCTATATCATCTTCATTCTCAGAGATCATTTTTCAAATCATGGCATGTTTGCCCTGACCCAGAATCACTGCCCTAGCACCCCAGCAGAAAGAGAGCACCCCCTGCCCCAATCGTTTCTTAAAAAGTCTTGTCTGAGTGTCATTGTCCTGGATCAGGTCACATGCCCATCCTTTAAACTAATGTCTGGGACTCTGATTGGGGAGCCCTGGGTCACAGGCTTACAAGAGTGTAGAAAAAACAGTTCACCAATTAAAAACTGGCTTGTGCTACCAGAGATAGGAAGAGTCAATGCTGTGCAGGCAAAAATAACAGATGTTCGTTGTTTTCCAAGATTCTACTAATCTGTGAGCTGTCACCACCATAGAAAGACAATAAGGAAGACATTCAGGTGTCCAGCTAGCCATCCGAGTAGGTTCTTATTCTTTCATAGTGGCTTAGTTTGGTTTCAGCATTCCAGAGCCTCGTTCTCACCTTTTTGCCTCCAGAAATTTGTTGTTGTCACTGTGGCTAGATAATTTTTCCCTCTGGGCCTGGCTCATTCTAATCTGACTCAGCAGAGGCTGATGTATAACTAAAACCCATCTTAGAATGAACAGTAATTGCCGCAGGACCTGAATAGGGTTGTCCTCTGGTCAGTGGACTTTCTCTGACAGTAAACCACAAGTGAAACTAAACTCTAATTATAAGGTTGTTTACTTCCCAGGCAACCAGGCAAGAGAAGCTCTCTGGAGAAAATCAGTGGTCAGGTGCATCATACCATGATAGCGTGGTGGCTTTAAAATGTCCACAAATGCTGGGAGAGTGGACAGAGATTGGTATGTGCTAAGACCAAAAGACAAAAGAGAACCAAGAATAGTCTGGCTGGAGCACAGAAGGGCAGAGTAAAAGGAGTTGGAGTGGTGGGATAGTCAGCCACAGTCTCTCTCTCAGAGCTTTGGGAGCCACTAACTACTTTAAGAAAGGGAATTACATGGTCAATTTTGTAATGGAAAGACTGACTGCATATAAATAAGGAGAAGTCACTGGAGACAGGCAACACTGAAGGGAGAACAGTTAAGGCTATTGTGTAGCTGGGTAAGAGAGTTGATGCAGCAGACTTTAAGCAGCAGAATGACAGTGGAAATAAAGTGGGTACATTTAAAACAGGGCTTTTTAAAGTTTAATAAGAAGCACCTGAATTCTTAACAAACTCCCACATAATGCTGATGTTACTGGTATGGAGACCATGTTTTGAGTACAGATGATTTCAGAAATGTTAAAGAAATAGAATTATAGGAGTTTGTGATTGGCTGCGTGAGGGAGGGGGTTGGTAGGGAGGTAAAATAAGTTGTTAAGGATCATATCCCAGCTTCCAGCTTGAGTATCTGGGTGAAGATGATGCTACCCACAGATACAAGGTGAAGAACAGGACTGGGTGGGGTAGATTATAAAAACAGATAACATATATTGGGTACTTACTATGTGCCAGACTCTTTACATATGTTGTCTTATTTATTTTGTACAACAAACTTATGATTTGAAGAGTGAGGAAACTGAGGGCAAGGTCATACAGGTAGTAAGTGGGGCAACCAAGATTCAAACCCTCTGGCAGTGTGAGTGCAAAGTATGTTCAGTTAACCGTTGGCAGTTAGGATATGTTGAGTTGAAACACCTGTGGGATGTCACATTGAGCTGCCCAGGGGTACATGCTGAACTGGTTGGAGTTCAGGAGAGATTCTGAGCAATGATTAAAAACATGGGAAGAATTAAGGCATTGGAGGGAATGAAACCAACTGAGATTATAACCTTGCCCCTCAGAGTTCTATCTTGTTCCATATTCCTTTGGGCATTTAATTATTACAGAGGAGGAAATCTGAAAAAGCAGTTTTTCACTTTATATATTTTTTCTCATTGGAAACTGTTAGTGTTTGTTCTTTATCCCCGAAATTTAAGAATTTTTCTAGATTATGTCTTGAAGTTGGTCTGCAATTATTAATTTTTCTGGATCCCAGGGAACTCATTCAATTTTCCACCTCCACCTCAGATCTTTTTAGACCTAAGGAAAGTTTTTTTTATTATAATTTTAATTATTGCCTCTGACCGATGTGCTCTAGCTCCTTTTGGAGATGCCTATAGTTTGAATCTCAACGATGTTCTCTCGTCCATTTTCTTCTCTCTTAAAGAATTCCACCACTCAATTATCTTCAATATTGCTAATTTGCTCTTCTTGTCAAATCTGCATTTCACCGCTTTGATCAGTGAATTTTACTTTGGTTACTGTGGTTTTAATTTCATAGTACTCTCCATTTATCTTGGCCTGTTTTTAAAAGATGCAATGTCCTCTTATAACCAAAAATAAGAATTAGGTGTTTTCTAAAACTGGATTCTGCTTCATGGACTAAATATATTTCAAAGGAGTAATTTTTGGCTCTAGCACTTTCTTTTCTCACGTGCCACATGTTTTTCCTACAGGGCTTTCTAAACAGTTGTTTATCCATTTTTGAGATTGACTAGTTGATCTTTGCAGATGTCTGCAAGTCCAGAGTTGACTGCTTTCAAGATTACAGTGTTGCACAATCAGGATGCAGTGTTTTCCACTCTCACTCCCCTCTAAAGATGGCGTGTGAAATGGTTCAGAAGCAGTGGCTGGATCATTTCTGTCTCAGCCATACTTGGCATTCGCCTGCTTCAGAATTCCAATTTTATATTTCAACCTCTGTTGTTTGTGACTATTTCTGAGCCTCAGTGTGTATTTCTCATTTTCTCTAGATCTTCATGCTTGGTTTAGCATCTCCATCTTAATGTTTATATGTCAGTATGTCCTCTAAGTTTCTATCCATCGGTATCACTCTAGGTCTCAGTCTCTGAATCCCAGTGTCTTTCTCTAGCGTCTCACCCTACTTCAGCAGGTTCTTAAATAAGGTGGACTGGTTATAACGATTGATGGGATGCTGTAGGAACTTAATTCCTCTTTATATCAATTAGCCTGTGGTAAAATTGGTTTCCTTATACCCCTTTCATTTGAGGGCTCAGAAACTTTCCACAATTAAGTGAGGACTTCCTGTACTCCCTAACCTTTTATTCAGCTTTGTATTTTTTAACAGTACTTATCACAACTTGACATTACATAGATTGATTCGTCCATCTCCTCCCTCCATAATGCAACTTCTACGAGGTGTACGTCCAGGAACTTGGTAGGTGCTCAACACACTTGTTGAAGTAAACTGATTAGCGGATCCTCCCACCTTTTGTGTTCTACACTTTCTCAGTATGCAAATATTTTTCTCGGTCTCGGTCATGCTTTTTGGTTTCAGTCCTGCTCTCAAGAGCCCTTAAGATTTTTTTTTTTGGCGGGGGGGAAGACCACAGGCTCTCACAGGCCTGCCCAGGGCAGCAGCTCATGTGTGGAGCTTCGTAGTCCCTTACGCACTGCCCCGGGTTACTCTCAGGAATTTCCCTGCCCCTGGCCGTCCCTGAACATCAGTCCCGGCGGTTCTTTCCCGACGCCTAGGAAACCTCTTGCGTCGCAAGAGCCACCCTCAAGCGGATTTCGCCACCAACGCACGTGACCGCGTAGGGCGGTGCCGGTGCCGCCGCCGCCGCCGCGCTCCGCCCAGAGCTCTCCGCTTCCGCCGGCCAGCACAGCCCCGCCCCCAAGTCGCGGAGAGCCAGTCCTCGCGCACGTTTCTTGGCCCCGCCCAAGCGCCCTCCTCAGCGTGCGCCCCTCCCTCCGCCCGCCGGCCCGCCCGTCAGTCAGTCAGACAGGCAGTCGGTCCAAGCTGCCTTTGGTCTCTGCAGCTTTCGTGAGCGCACCCTCCTTGCTCCTTTCCGGTCAGCGGCGGCGGCTGCACCGGCGGCGGCGCGGTCCGTCCGGGAGGCGCGGCGTGGGCCGAGTGACGGCCGCGGAGCGTCAAGCCCAGCGAGGCGGAGGCGGCGGCGGCCCGGCAGCCAACATGGCGGCGGCGGCGGCGGCGGGCGCGGGCCCGGAGATGGTCCGAGGGCAGGTGTTCGACGTGGGGCCGCGCTACACCAACCTCTCTTACATTGGCGAGGGCGCCTACGGCATGGTGTGGTGAGTGTCCATGTCCGCCCACCCCACCTCTCGGGGCCGTAGCGGGCGCAGATGCGGCCTCGTCCGCGCCTGGGCCTCCCGCGCCCCCGCGTCCCCGACCCCGGGCTTCGCCACCGTCCGTACACCGGGGCTTCGGGCGGTGCCTTGGGGTCAGCAGAGGTTTGGGTGTTGCTCCCGGCACTTCGCGGACCGGCCCTTGCTTGCCGCTGAGAAGGGCGGGGGTGGCGGAGGCCAGGACCCCGGGTCCTACGGACCCCACTGCAATCGCGGATTTTAGAGCCAGGACCCCAGGAATGGAACGGGACCCCACCCCCAACCTCCAATTTGTCAGCATGGTGGTCTTCTTTTTGACATCCCGATCGTAAAACCGGGAATTTCTCCAGATGCTTGTCGGTGGTGGCGGGGGCCTTGGTCGTGAAAGCGGTTTGTCTCGCCTTGTGTGCAGGACACCAAAATGATAATCTGTTTTCCTTACCTCGCCTGTGTTTTCTGCAAACGGCTTTCATTAAGTATCTTCAGTGGTGCTAATGGTGCTCTCATGCGCATGCTTTCTAAAAAGCATTAGTGGCACCAGCGTTAGTTGTGGAATATTTCAATCTTGAAGTTTTAAAATGGATTTTAACATCCTACTGTTGACGTTTAAGGAAGGATAAGTAAGCATCGCTCTCTTGACTTATTAAAGAGTCATTTGGAGTTGGGCCTGATTTGACTCTTTTTCTTTACCCCAAGTGAGTTCTCTTATAACATAAACTCATCCAGATGTTATAGCACAATTACTGTGGACTTTTACTAGTAATGTTTTCATGGCAAATATATATGCAGCCTTAATGGAGTTCTTGCAGAGTCATATGCAGGCTCCCTCATCTTAATCCAGATCCCTCAGAAAGGGTGGAATAAGGGTGACGGTATTGTTTTTAATAGAACCAAATAACTAGTGTTTTATGCTGTTGACCTGTGGAAGTGTAGACTCCCTGACATCTAAATCTTGTGACTGCGTCTTTTGTGTTGAAGAAAGGAAGCAAGCTAATACTGAACATTTCATGGCATGTACTGTATATTGTCATTTTATTTGAACACCCACCTTGGAGGAGGGAAAGGTGACAATATCCCTCTTTCAGGTGAGAAAGTATTTCGCTCTGAAGCCAATTCTAAGGTCATAAAACTAGAGTCAGACTTGAGATTGTAGACTGAGATCCTTTTTCAGATGTTGCAGCTTTCCATTATACCTTGCTGTTCTTAAGTAGTGTTACTAATAATTTTAGAATTTTAGTATATTTTACTGTTAAAAGCAAATTTATTTCATTCAAATTTGAATGATCTTAATTTTAGAAATGTCACAGAGGGTATTTTACCAAGAAATGTCACAGAGGGATTAGTTAAAAATCTTTTTTTTTTAAGATTTTATTTATTTATTTTTAGAGAGAGGAGAAGGGAGGGAGAAAGAGAGGGAGAGAAATATTGATGTGTGGTTGACTCTTGGACCCCCCCCCCCAACTGGGGACCTTGCCCGCACACAGGTGTGTACCCTGACTGGGAATAGAACCAGTGACCCTTTGGTCCCAGGTCCAGCACTCAGTCCACTGAGCCACACCAGCCAGGGCTAAAATTATTATTAAAAAAAAAAGACTTTGATTCAATATTGAATATTCTCATTCTCTTCAGAAACAAAATTCTTCACAGTATACAACTGTGGAAATTAACATGAACCAAGAGGCTTAGGAGCCAAAAGAAAAATTAAATTAATTAGGTCAGGCTTAAAAGAAAGAAGGCACTAGAAAGTAACAGAAAGTACTGCCTGCAGCATCACTTCTCTGTCATAGATCTGATTGCTGTTGCACCTGCTGCTAAGTATGCCAGTAAACGTCTCATTATGAGAGGCTCAGAATTGCCCATCATGTCCTTTGGCCCTTTTTAAAAAAAAATTACCTTCTAAAATAAGGACTGAAAAAAAAAATCTTTGTGTTTAGGACTTTTTATTTTTTTAATTGGTTTTTATGAGGCGGGCGAGGGTGGAGAAACATCGATTTGTTGTTTCACTTATTTATGCATTCATTGGTTGATTCTTATATGTTCCCTTACTGGGGATTGAATCCGCATCCTTGGTATATCAGAACAGTTTTCTAACCAACTGAGCTACATGGCCAGGGCTAGGTTTAGGACATTTTAATTGAAAGGATTTTTCTCCTCCCATCCCCCAGTCTAATAGGATTTTTACTAGCCTGAAAATGATTTAGGTCTGTTAACTATTTCTGTCACTGCTCTAGAGACTTCTAAGTCTCTATTAGGTGAAATACCAAGTCCTCTTACTGTAATTTTCCTTTGCTAAGTAAAATACAAATACAAATAAAATTGGAATTAAAATCCTGCGTCCAGATTGTACCTTTTTACCTTCGGGTTGATGATAAGCACTAGTAAGACTTTAATTAATGTGTGTTGCACATTATTATCATTTAGTGAATGTTGATTAGCAGTGCCGAGTTTATGGAGGACAGGACTTCTTGATCGAAATATTAATACTTGAATAGTGATATTTTTTAAAAACTCATGGTTCCAGAAAGTTTTAAAGATTTTCAAGCATTTCTTTTTCCATTTCTGGATCAGTTTGTTAGGAATTTTACCTTTTGTGTGCAGAGCTCTTTCCTAATAATGATGTGGAAGATATAAAGATGAAGAGTGAAGCTCTTCCCTAATCATTATGTGGAAGATACAAAGATGAAGAGTGAATGGAGTTTCACTTGGGCCTTTAAGAGTGGGTGTGGTTTTGATAGATAGATAGATAATAGGCACCAGCAACAGTGTGAGCAGTGGAATCTAATCCTGGATGAGTACTTAGGTGGCAAATTGTAGAGGACGCTAAAGGCAAAATTGAGTTTGTATATTTGAGCAATGGAGAAGCATCAGTGTTTTTGAAAAGGGGCAGTCACATCATCAATTTTAAAATTTTAGAGGAATATGAACACTGGTGGAAATAAGAAAAAAACTGAGGTGGGGGAATCATTTAGATTATTGTAACTATCTAGAGGTGAAATAATGTAATAGCAATGGAAGGTAGCAGATGGAGATGAGCTACCTTATAAAGATTGAATTAGTAACAGAGGCTCTTTTTAGAAGAGTGGTAGAAAGACTTAATCACGGCAAGTATTGGAAGAAACGTGTGATGATGAGATCCTAAACGGTAAGAGTCTGAGAGGTGGGATTTGGATTTGAAGGGGATTTCTGAGACAAGGCTTGGTGATTACCTGGATATGGGCATAATTGTTAATTTCACTGCTTCTAGCCTGGGAGCCGGGGAGGATGGTGATGCCATTATCCAACAAGGAATACCACAGATAGAGCAGGTTTATTAAGGAGAATTAGTGAGCTCTGGTTTGGATTAAGTTTGTGGTGCCTCTTGGCCATTTGGGCCTTACCCGTAAGGCATCCTGAAATTTGTAACAGGGAAGTAGATCCTCAAGATGAAAATTTGTGTAAATTTTAGTCTTGTGTGGATGGGCACAGATTATTTGAGGTCATTAGTTAGGTGAAATTGCATGCAAATGTTGGGTATGTTCATCTGTTTCGTAAACAACCCATAGCATTCAGTAGATTTTCAAAGGGGTCGATTATCCCTGAAAGGTTAAGAGCCAATGAGGTAGAATAGAAAGGCGGAAGAGGTAACTCCAGTAAATACTTTAGGAGGTAGGCACAGGAAGAGGAACCTGAGGACTGATGAGATGTATAAGTCGGAAAAAAAGAACGAAGGTATGAGAGGAAAGATTGAAACTGTATTCTTGATCATCTAATTAACTGAGAAATACCTACTTTGGCTAAGTTAAACTTGAAACACTTTCTGAATATCACTGAGAGGTTGTAGGGTCATCTCCATAGAGAGACTAATCGAAGTCTTGAGTGTGGATAAGATGAAGAAAAATGTGAGAACTGAGCCTGATTTGAGGTGTCAGTAGAGGGCAAGTTACAGAAGAGGAGAGAGGAAGTGGAGTCAGAGAGACCAAAGAACGCTGAGTGCGCATAATCAAAGGAGCCAAGGGAGATGGTGGTCATTAAGGGATTGGTATTGAATAGGAATATAGGACAAACAAAGCAGCTTGAAGACAAAGCTGTTGGATTTATCGACTTTTCAACTTCCCCCCAAAAACAGACGGTTCCAACCCAAATTTCATTGTGATCGCCTTCCTGGTGGTATTGGGTTGGCCAAAAAGTTTGTTATGTTTTTTTCCATGTGGTGGCTCTCGTAGGGCTTAGTTGTCTTTAACTTCATTCAAAACAGTTTTGTTAGATTATGTTGTGACAGTTGTATCAGTGTGCATTTAAAAAAAGACTTACCAAATTGGTGGATTTTTGTGCAACCATTTTAATATTGAAGATGGAAGAATAGACATTTTCGGTGTATTATGCCTTATTTTTTCAAGGAAGGTAAAAAGGCAAGTGAAACACACAAAAAAGATTTGTGCAGTGTATGGAGAAGGTGCTGTGACTGACTGAATGAGTCAAAAGTGGTTTGTGAAGTTTCTTGGTACTATTGACATTTTGGCCAAATAATTCTTTGCTTTGGAGCTGTCTTATGCATTGGAAGATGTTTAGCAGCACCCCTGGCCTCTGCCCACTGGAAGCCAGTAGTGGGAGATAGCCAACATATTCAGAATATCCAAATCAATAAAGTTATTGGTGAAAATGAAAATGTCTTTTATTTTATGGAAAAGTTAAATGGACTTTTTGACCAGTCTAATACAGTATCCTGTTCTAGTAAGGTTTTTGTGATTATGACAAAGTAGTGGAACTACCATTTGTTTTTGTTTTTGTTTTTGTCTTTGTTTGTAATTTATTTTTATTTTTTAGAGAGAGGGGAAGGGAGGGAGAAAGAGAGGGAAACATCAATGTGAAAGAGAAACATTGATTTGTTGCCTCTGGCGAGTGCCACAAGCAAGGACTGAATCTGCAACTCAGGCATGTGCCCTGATCTGGAATCGAACTGGCAACCTTTCTTTTTGTGGGGTGACACCCACCCAACTGAGCCACACAGGTCAGGGCTGTTGTTCTGTTTTTTGAAACATATATTAATTAATCCTCATAACCACACTACAGAAGTGGTTACTTTGTAAGTGAGGAAATGGGACACAGAAAGGTTAAGTTGCCCAAGGACACAGCTAGGAAGTGATAGATCATCCCAGTCTGTCCAGTACCCAACCAAAGATTAGAGCTGAAAAAAATACACACTTTTAGTAACAGAATATAGCTGTCGTCTGCTTTTGCTTGTATCACTGTTTAGTCTTTTTAAAAACTTTCATGCAAGATCATTCACTCAGAACATTTATTGAGTACCTTTTTATGTGCCAGGATTCATGTGGCCCCTGCCCTGTAGTAGCTCTTACTCCAGATGGGGGGGGGGGTGTTGGGCAATAATACAGGGAATATACCAGAAAGTATACAGAAGCTGTAAAGAAGCCTGTGAAGTTCTATAAGAAAAAGGACCTCTGTGGTGTAGGGCTGTCTTTGTATGGCTTCACAGACTTGAGCTGAGTGTTGATGTATTACTAGGAGTTTGCCTTGAGAAGTGCATTCTAGGTAGAGGAAATGTACATGCAAAGGCATAGAAATTTGACAACAGCACATCAGGTAAAGAAAACCATAAATTGCTTGGAATGGCAGGAATACAGGGTGCCTTAGGGAGAAAGCTGGAATTGAGGTGGCTGGGAAGGGCAGAACCAAACCCTGAAGGACATTATGTTCTAAGGAATTTGGACTTGATTTTATAGATGAGAGTCACTAAAGGATGACCCTCTTTCTCATCAAATTTTGTGTTCCCCTTTGTCTGTCTTATGCTTTCTGCCCATTGTGCTGCTCTTTTTTCTGCTTATCCAGGGGTACTCAGTGTGTTTTTTACCCCTTGCCCAGGGGTATTTTGAAATGTATGTGGACATGGTTGTTATATTGATTGGGGGTGTTACTGGCCTTTGGTGTGGATGTGGTGGAGGTAGGCAAACTATACAACTTGAAATGCATGGTATAGTCCCACACTAGAAAATTGTCCTGTCAAGATACCAGTAGTATACCCCTCCAATCCACCTCCAAGAGACAGTGGGCACTATTCAAGTGCTGTCTTCCTTCCGCTAAGGCTCATCTGCTCTATAAATTTGACCATATTACTCCCTGCCATACCACTCCCTCCCTCCCAGGAATTCAGCCTGCTGTTTGCACCACCTGTTTGAAAGGCAGGACCAGCAGTAGTATGTATCATCTATAAAAGCTCAAGACTTGGAAACACATCTGGATTCAGATTCTTAGTTTTCCTTGTTAACTGGTAATTTTTAATAAAATAGTCTCTTGTACACTTTTTGGAGCTCAAAGATGTGAGGAGACCAATTTACATGAGCAACAGAAAATCAGTGTTTCTGAACAGAGTTTTGAATGCAAATAAAACTCAGAACAAAAATATTTTGATATTTATAACATCCCTAATAATGTACTCCTGGTGGCTAGCTATAACTCATACACCATTTCCATGAATTTAATTGGTGTGTTTTCAGTTCTCAAGTATTTATAAAAATACTGTAATGAAAAGTGCACAAGTTGGGTTTTCCCAGTAACCATATATAAAATGTATTCCTCCCTTAATCATGTTAATGTATTTACTAAGTTAAAAAAACCCAACTGATTTACCAGTAAACATTCAGAGCTACTCCACCCCATATCCAGTATATATATTTCACCCACTTATCTTTCTATCCCTGAGGTGTTGTTTATCCCTTTTGCTTTGCTTTTCTCCTGGGGCTTCTACGTATTGGAAAACCAACAGAATAGATGTTTTCCAAGGTTCCTCTGAGATTCTCAGTCTTAGGGCAGTCTTGGTTCTAAACCTATGGCCCGTAGGATCTGGGAAGTGGTATGTAAGGGTGGGGATTCGGCATGAGATATTGCATGACCAACCAACCTTTGTTGCAAGTCTGCCTTGCTTTAGGTGTCATGGTGTGAAATGCATTTTTATCCTCATCTTTCAGGTATTTTTTTTTACTTTACAGATAAGGAAACCAGGTCTTCTGTAACTTGTCTAAGATTCACAGCCAATAAATGCATAGCAGAACTGAGATTTGTTTAGACCCCCAAACCTGTGATATTTTTTTCTTTAACTGCTATAGGTTTTCTTATGTTACACCAAATTACTTGGAAACATGCTTCCTACTTATAGCCTTTGTTCCTCCATTGGCACTAAATTATAAAATGATGATTGTCACAGTTGACTTGAGCCTGTGGAGGGGGAAGAGGGAAAAACTGGATAACTGGAAGGGCGGTAGGGTGGGAGCAACTTAGTTTTTTATCAGGAGGGTAGTGTTGATTTCTTCTCACTCCTATTTAACCTCTATTAGTTTTTAAATTTTCATTCATTCACTAACATTATTAAGCATGTTCCTGATTTATGTGCTAGGCAATAGGATCAAAGTGGTGAACAGAAGTGGTTGTTATTCTGCTATTTACAGTCCAACAGGAAAGTAATAACATTTACTGAATATGATGAGGTGCAGAGTACTACCAGAGGGTGTAAAAGGCGGACTAAGATAGTTTGAGGAGTAGCCTGGGAGGATTTCCTGGAGGAAGTAGTGTTAAGCTGGGACCTGGAAAATAATTTGGAACTAGCTGAGTGAAGGGTAGAGTGCTGGAGTGTTTCAGGCACTACCTTGTAGCTACTGAGTGTGTGATTAAGATCCGGGGTCTTTCTCATGGTACCAAAGGAAAAGGAAGTGTTGAGCTTCAGGTAAGGTTGCAACCAGGAGCTAGAAATAGACCAAGGCACCTACCTCTCTTTCTCTTTACATTTACAAAATCTTCCTGTACCCTCCATCTCTGCACAGCTGGGATGTTTGTTTGCTTTTTAAATTTTCTCTCTTACCACTTCTACACGCACTTAGCATAAGAGAGATGACCTAAGCTTCCTCAGAGTATGTTTTTGGTCTTCTGAATTCAATTCCTGGGGGGAGAGAACCTGATCCAGCTTGGGATAGTGTCTCCCTCCAACCAGCTGAGGCACAAAGTGCAGTCATTTGATAAAACTGGACATTTCTAAGGTATGAGTGGTGGGGATTGTGTGGTCAGAAGATGTCTGCCGTTGATTACTGGCTTGACAGGTTAAAATTCTTGGTGCTGCTTCCCCTGCTTTTCTCCAGGCTGGAACCATTCCCTGCTGTTGGAGCCTGTAGGGAAGTGGAGAAGAGGAGAGGGAGTAATTTAAGGCAGGAGAAGGGCTTTGGGCTGCTTTTAGGGCTCTTCTGCCTTCCTGTCTCTGGCAGTATGGGGGTGGTAGCTAAACTGGGTGGCATCTTTAAAATTTATTTTATATGTATGTACATATATAACATGTGACATACATGTGAGTTATGCAACCTAACAATAAATGCCTAAGAACTCAACACCCAGTGAGTGACTTCTTGACTACATTGACTGAGGCCAGCATTCTGAAAGCTGGCCACAGTCCTTACCCCAAAATTCTGTTTTCTTTCCAGAAATCTGCACAGTGGAGTGGGTATGAGCATGGGCTTTGACCGTGTATATGTGACTTGAGCCTTGTTTTCCTCACCTGTAGTAAGGGGATAGTGATACACACCTCAGTGTTGTGAGGATTAAGTGAGATGTGTAGGTGAAGTGCTGAGCATACAATCTCTATATGTATTGTAAAAATAATGCTCTATTGTTATTCCCCTGAAGTAAATGGACTTGATCCTCCCTCACCTCAGTTTCTCAAAATATTCTCTTGGAGTGTAAAGCAGAATGTGAAGGAATAAAAATATTAGACTTGGGGTCACACAGATTGTGTGTGGAGTTCTAGTTGTGTGACCTTGGGCACCTCACTTTCGTTCTTTGATCTGACAGACAGAGAGCATCTTCTATACCTGGCAAATAGAATATGGAGACAGCAGCTCCTATCAATTATCAGGGCCCTACAGTTTGCAGTTTGGACCTTAATTTGGATTAACAAGTTATTTTAAAATACTCATTTCCCTTATAGGGTGAAGCCTCATTAACCCCTTTATACTAGACTGATTTTTTAAAAATTAACCAAACACCAAGCAAAAGGAGGTTGCATGTGACTTTTTACCTTTTATTTTAAAACAGCTATATGGGCATACTATAAAATTTATAAAATTTTAAATGTTCGGTTCAGTTTTGGTTTTTTTTTTT
Source organism: Mormoops blainvillei (assembly GCA_004026545.1). NCBI lineage: Eukaryota > Metazoa > Chordata > Mammalia > Chiroptera > Mormoopidae > Mormoops > Mormoops blainvillei. The sequence goes on along the minus strand of PVJD01003040.1, from coordinate 152,289 downwards.
AGTAAATTTGCATAATTGTGCAACCATCACCACAATCCAGTTTTAGAACATTTCCATCATTCCAAAAAGTTTCCTCTTGTCATTTGTAGTCACTCCCACTCCCTCCCCCAGGCAACCCTGATCTGTTCTCTGTTTTGCATTTTCTAGAATTTTCATAAATATGGAATCATGCAAGATATAGTTTTGGGTTTTTTAAAAAATATCTGGTGTTTTCTTAATTTACAGTGTTTTGAGGTTTATCCATGTTGTTGCCAGGATTAGTAGCTTGTATTTTTTTGTCATCTAATAGTGATTAATTTGGATGGCTGTACCAGATATGGGCATTTGAAATGTTTCCAGTTTTTTGTCTATTATGAATAACGCTGCTATGAGCATTCATTTGTAAGTTCTTTTGTGGACACAGTGTTTTCATTTCTCTTGGGTACTTGGGAGTGAAGTTGCTGGGTCATAACTGATGTGTGTGTGTTTTTGGGGGGGCAGGGATGGTAAATGATTTTATTTTAAACCGTAATAAAACTAGATTAATTTATTGAACAAATATAAATACCTTGTGTACTAGCTACTGTTTTAGGCACTGAGAATAGAGAGGTGAACAAACAGTGCCTGCACTAGGGGAGGCTTGTTTTTCAGTGAAGATAAACTGTCAGAGGTACTCAACGTTTCACTTGCTGATAAGTGCTATGAAGAAAGTTAAAATGGGGTAATAGTATTGAGTGGAAAGGGGGAGGGCTTTTTTCCTGTAATTTTATAACATTTTTCCTCTTTTTATTGATTTTTCTTTTTGAGAAATGAGAGACGGAAAAAACATCGATTTGTTGTTCCACTTATTTCTGTGTTCATGGGTTGACTTTAAAAAAACTTTTTAAAATTTATTAATTTTAGAGAGAGAGACAACACCAATTTGTTGCACCACTCATTTATGGATTCATTTGTTGACTCGGATGTGCCCTTACTGGGGATTGAATCTGCAACCTTGGTGTCTTGGGACAGTGCTCTAACCAGCTGAGCTACCTGGACAGGGCAAATTTTATAACATTTTGAATGCTAAACATTTAACATATTTTAAAAATATGGAAATGTTACAAGGACAGTGTAAATTTTTCTTCCTGAATCATTTGAGAGTAAATTGCTGATGAAAATGGCCCGTCTAACCAGAGCACTTTATATTTTCATTAAATGAAGACTCCCCTACATATCACAGGCATTGCCATCAGGAAGTTAACGGTGACACCTCCCTAATTCCTCGTCTTTAGAGTCTATTCAATCACCTGTTCCGTTTAATTGCCCTTTCTCTTTGGTCTCTCCTTCACGCTGGAGCAGTTCCTCAGACTTTGTTTGGCTTCGATGCCTTGACACTAGAAAGTTGGTGTTTTAACTTTTAAATAAATAAGCAAACTATTTTCCAAAGTAATTGTACCATTTTACATTTCCATCAGCAATGTATGAAGCATAATCCAAATCTAGTCATGAGGCAGCAATAGACAAACCTGAGTTAAGGGATATTCTACAAAATAACTAGCCTGTAATTTTCAATTATGTCAAGGCCATAAATGTTAAGAAAAGACCGAGACCCTGGCCAGTGTGGCTCAGTTGGCTAGAGTGTTGTCCCGTAAACTGAAAGGTTGTGAGTTTGATTCCTGCTCAGGGCACATGCTTGGACTGCAGGTTCCGTCCCAGTTGGGGTGCATGCCAAGGGGCAACTAACTGATCAGTGTCTCTCTCTTACATTGATGTTTTCTCCCTCTCTCCCTCCTTTCCCTTCTGTCTGGGGAAAAAAAAATCAATAAACATGTTCTCAGGTGGGGAAATAAATAAGTAAGTAATCTAAACTTAAAAAAGAAAAAGAAAGAAAAGACTGAAGAATTGCCCCAGACTGAAGGAGTCTAAAGAGATGTGACAACTAAGTGTTTGTTTTTTAATTGTTGTTCAGTTACAGTTGTCCCCATTTCCCCCATTGTGACAACTAAAAGTAATCCGTAGTTCTAAATTGCCACAGCAGAATGGGGTCTGAAGATTAGATTGTAGTAATGTATCGGTGTTAACAATTTTGATGGTTGCATTTGAATTATAAAAATTGTCTTGTTTGTAGGAAGTAAACTCCAAAGTATTAAGGGGTAATGAGGCATCATATCGGCAGGCTTTAAGATGCTTCAGAGAGTGAAAGTTTAATGACATATTTACAACTGTTCTGTAGTTTGAGATTTAGTTCCTTTTCATTAAAGAGTTGGTGAATTTCAGGAAGATACTTGTGAGAGTGCTGAAATTTGGGGGAAGCTGTGAAAGATCTTTTTTAGTCAAGTGAAAGAGTTCTGTGCTTGTTAACCTGTTGTATGGGCTTGTGCTAGACACTTTGCTTCTGCAGATTTTAGTGTTTCTTAGCTGTAAAATTAAAGGATTAGGATAGTCCTAGGGTCCCTTTTAGCTTTAATATCACTGCTGTCAGGAATATTATGTGAAATTAGCACATACATTCATATATGAAGAGGACTCGTATGAATTATTTGTTTCCATTACTAGAGAGCTGTCTAGTGTAGTTTACCTGAGAAACCTCTAGTGGATAATCATTACTGAGATAAAACAAAATGGGAAAACTTCCTACTAAAATCTGGCAAAATGGCCCTGGCAGGTGTGGCTTAGCAGATTGAACGTCCTTTGACGTCTTTCGAGGTCGCAGCTTCGATTCCCTGTCTGGACACATGCCTGGGTTGTGGGCCAGGTCCCCAGTTAGGGGCGTGTGAAAGGCAACCAGTTGATGTTTCTCTCACACATAGATGTTTCTCTCACTCTTTTCCTCCCTTCTCCTATAAAAATAAATAAAATCTTAAAAAATAAATAAAATTGTAAAAAAAAAGCCCTGGCAAAATGGTTTACTTTTAATGTTAAAAGCCCAAAATTAAATCCTGGAGGAAGATGACTATTTTTCTGTGCTCTAAAGGTAAAGTTGGGACTCACTAGTACACTGTACCAGAGAGCACTACTAGTTTACCTCAAGTGATCGGATTATTCATGCATGTTTGAAGAGTTTTTAACCTAGTAACTGGAATGAATGTTAATGCTGTCATATTGTCATTGGAAAGAAATGTATAATGAAAAATGTAGAGTTGCAGAGATAGGGAAATACTTAATAGAACTGATTAGCCCTGGCTGGGTCAGTTGGTTAGAGTGTAGTTCTGAAACGCCAAGGTTGCTGGTTTGAGCCACAGTTGGGGCACATGCCAGAATCAGTGAGTGAATGCATAAACAGCAAATCTACGTTTCTCTCTCCCTTTCCCACCCTCCATCCCTCCTTCTCTCTAATATTAATTTTTAAAAAAATTTTAATAAGCTGATTAAAAGTAATTCTGAAAAAAATAACTTAGTACCATCTTATTTATAGAAGAAATAGTTTTAGCTACACAGCAAAAGAAAATAAATGGTACATTTACCCAATTAATATCTAAATTGCTACTGAACACAGGTCAGGCTGGCATAGTAGAAAGTAAAACCTACAGAATTTACCTTGGTCACAAAAATATATCTTGAGTCAGTAACTAAGTTCAGGGTACCGTTATTTACTGCTTCAGTAGAAATTGAACATGTTTAGTTTGGGACCTTATTTGAAAATTGTTTTCCATTTTCCGTCTAGCAGTGCTGAATCTATCCTCAGATAAACTTGTATTTCCCCCATTAAATCATCTTTGTTTCCGTGGTTGAAACATATGCCTTTATCTCCCTTTTTTTAAGAATCAATGTAATCTTTTCCCATAAGTTAATTTTTACTGCAGGACAATATAGGCATATAAAAATATTTGATGTTATCTTTCAGACCAGTGAAAAACCAGTCCATAGTAATATTAGATTAATCTAAGGCTGTTACCAAGGACCTTCCTCTCTATAGAGCCATTCTGCTTGTCACATGTTTTGCTAATGTTTTGAAGCATCCTTTCAGGGCCACTCTGCTCCCTTACCATTTAAGTGATAATAAAAGTGATATTTTTTAGGGGTATTGTAAATTCTTTCTTTAGTCCGAAGGGAGATAGAAAGAAAAGACATCTGTGATTCTCTGTCCACTCTGATACAACTGCTTGGAAGAGCCATTTACACATATTTCCTGCCACCAAGGAAGTGTAAGACAGAAATAGTCATGAGAAGGCCAAAGTTTTATAGAAACTGTAAGAATGCTTTTGGTTGCCCTGGCCAGTGTGGTTCAGTTGGTTAGAGCGTCATCCTGTAAACCAAAAAAGTCTTGGGTTTGATTCCCTGTCAGGGCACGTCCCTTGGTTGCAGGTTTGGTCCCCAGTTGGAGAGTGTATGAGGAAGCAACCGATTGATCATTGTTTCTCATGTGGATGTTTCCCCCTCTCCCTTCCTCCCCTCCCCTCCCTCTAAAATCAATAAGTATGTCCTCGGGTGAGGATTTAAAAAAAAATAATAATAAAATTTTTAAAAAGAAGTCTTCTGGTTATCCCAGAAGGCTAAATGTAGCATTTAAGAACTGGTAAATGTTTGTCTAGCGCCCTAGAATGTAATGCTTACCTATAAATTGGAAAATACTTTGACCCTGCATGGTTTCTGACTTTACCAGGTGAGGCTCTAGTGTTTTCCTAGTAAGTAAGATTCTAGCTAGCATTGGGCTGAGGTGTATTTTATTTACCCAAGGAGGTATCCATCACTTCCTATTCTGGTTGTTTTAACATAAAAGAATGAATTTTGTCAAATGTGTTTTTAGCCTCCATGGAGATGATCGTATGATTTTTCTCTCCTCAGCATTATTAATATGAGGGTCATATTAATGGATTTCCTTGTATTAAATCTCCTTTACGTTCTTCTGCTTGTAAATTCTTTTATAAGCAGAAGATGGAATAAATTCTGCTTGGTTATGTTGTATTCTTTTTTATAATGTGCCCTTGGATTCTGTTTGAAGGTTTTGTGTTGATATTCATAAGTGACATTAGTTTGTAGTATCTTTTTCTCTGCAACCTTTGTCAGGTTTGGGGTTTACCATTACATTTGCTTTGTAAAGTGAATTCGGACATTTTCTTTCTTTTTCTGTATTCTGAGATAGCATTGGGACTACTTTATCTTTAAGTGATAGAATTTCCCTGTGACACCATTGGCCTGGTGCTTTTTTTATGTTTCCTCCTATTTTGGTTTCTGTCTGACCTCTGCCATCATTTTCTTTCCTCTCCAGGTAATTCTCCACAACCACCACCATGACTACTATTTCTTTGAGAGCTTATCATCCATTAATATCTTCATGTGTTATTATTCTTATGTGTGATTATTCTTAAACAATACAGTATGTAATGTTTCCTGGCTTTGGATTTTATATAAGTGGAATTATACTGTATTTATTCTTCAACTTGCTTTTTTTTACTCATTATTATGTTTTTGAGTATAGTTATGCATTTTCACTGCTTTATAAATATCATGTATAAGTATACCACAATTTATCCATTCTAGTATTAATGGCATTTTATTGTTTCTTGTTATTACAGTGTTTCTGAGAATAACTTTGTACATCTCTCCTGATATACAAGAGTTTCTTTAGACACATCCCCAAAAGTAAAATTGCTGGGTGGTAGGACATATGCACATTCACTGGATAGTGCCTCGTTTCCTAAGTAGTTTTGCCAGTAAAGTTTTGTGCTATTATTCTTGTCCACCTTTTGGTAAATTTATTCCTTAGTACCTTATATTTGTTGTTGCTGTTGCAATTTGTATCTGTTTGTAGTTGGTTTATAGAAATGCATTAGACTTCTGTTGATTTTTATGTCCCACAACCTAGCTAAAGTCTTATTCCATCATTTTGTGTTTAAATTCTTTTTGGACAAGCATATCATCTGAAAATTATGACAATTTTATATCTTTGCATTACTTAGGTTTCTTCTATCTTCAGGGTAGTGGCGATAGTATCACTGACTCGTGTTAAAAGAAAAGCTCTAATTGAATGAGGGAGCTGTCAGTTTTCATGTAGTTTTCCTTATTAAGTTTTCTTTTTCAAGTTTTTTCAGAGTTGCCAAAAAAAAAAAAAAAGTTGGAACCTCTTTAAAATGGAGCCAGAGCTGCCATGCCAGAGGAATTGCCTTGCAAGTTTTATGCCTCAAATATTTGGAATGTTAATACAGGGCAAAGTAACCTTTGGACTGGGACTAAAGCAACCTTATGCCCCCCAAAGAAAACTGTTTGCAGTGATAAGAAGAAAGTAGATATTATGACTCCTGGAAGGATGGATGACTTTGCAGTCTAAAAATTAAAAACATAGTTTAGAATTAGCATCACTATGTTATCAGTACCAATAGAAATATACCTTCCTTCTATTGATGTAATTGTTCCCCTTCCTTTCCTCAGAAATAACCATTGCCTTTGTCTCCTAATTGAAACGCTATTTGGGCTACCGCCTGAATCTGTGCCTCAGAATAGCTATTCTTATTGATCTCATAAATGCTTTTTGCCATTCACTTTAAAAGGCCTTTTATTTTTAGGTTAGAAAAGTTTGTTTTTGTTTTTCTTTTTATCCTGAATGATTGTTGAATTTCCACCGCTATTTTTTTACTGCATCTGTAGCTGTTTTATGTGCTTTTTCTCCTTTAATCTGTTACAAATTTTAGATTATACATTAATAGATTTTTCTAATATTGAAGCAGTTTTTCATTCCCAGATTAAGCCCTGCTTGGTCATGATGTATTATCATTATTACATATTGCTGGAAATAATGCAAAGTGATAAAATTGTCATAATTTGGTTTGCCAGTAACTAATCAGGGTTTTCTCATCATGTTTATAAATGAAATTGGCCTGGCCCTGGCTGGTGTGGCTCAGTGGATTGAGCACCAGCCTGTGAACCAAGAGGTTGCTGGTTTGATTCCTGGACAGGGCACTTGCCTGGGTTGCAGGCCAGGTCCCCAGTTGGGGGTGTGCTAGTGGCAACCAATTGATGTTTTTCTCCCTCTCTTTCTCCCTCCCTTCCCCCTCTCTCTAAAAAAGAAATGAAATATTTAAATGAAATCGGCCTGTAATTTTTCCTTTATCATGTTCTCCTCTGGTTTTGGTATCAAAATTAGACCACTGTTACAAAACTGGTTAGGAAGTATTTCCTCTTTTTCTATTCTGTTTGTAGTTCTATAAAATTGGAAAGGTTAATCCTGTTAAAGTTTGGTAGAACATACCTGTAAAGCAATCTGGGCTTGGGTGGTTTTATGTTTTGCTTTGTTTTGTTGTTTGTTTATGTTGGGAACATGCTATTTCTATTTTCTAGTTTTTTTTGATAATTTATATTTTTCTAGGAATTTGTTTCTTGTTTCTACATCTACTGGAGCACCTTTTCTTACCCGTTTTAATTTTATTTTGAAGTATTCAGATGTGCAAAACATATGTACTGTTTAAAAATAATGTTAAATACATGTAATTATTGTGTAAATTATAAAGTAGAACATTTTCCCAACCTTTCAGTTGTGCTTTTCAGCCTCTCCTTTTTTATTTTTTACTTTTATTGAATATAATATGCATATAGAAAAGTACATATCATAAGATTACAGCTTGATAAATTTTTACAAACTAACACACCCATATAACTGATCAGTGTCCAGATCAGCAGTCAGAACCCCAGTACCTTAGAGGCTCCCTTTGTACTCCCAGTCATCATTCTCCAGAAGTAACCTCTGTGCTGACATCTGACAGCATAGATTCATTTTGTTTTGTACTTCACATAAATAGAATCATGTTTGTTCTCTTGTATTTGGCTTCTCTTACTCAACATCATGCTTGTGTGGTTATGGATTGTTCACTCTCATTGTGCTATTAGTATTTTATGGTGTGACTGTACCACAAGTTATCCACCCTGCTGTTAATACGCATTTGAATTGTTCCTACTTTTTGACCATTACTAATAGTGCCACCATGAACACTTTAGTGCATGTTTTTTGCTGACCATGTGTACACATTTCTGTTGCCTATACAGGGGTGGGCAAAAGTAGGTTTATTTTTATTTTTCAAAAGTAGATTTACAGTTGTGAGTATATAAAACAGCTTAGTCTTGTATTATTACTTATTAGTCATTATATTATTTATTTGTATTATAACTGTAAACCTACTTTTGCCCATTCTTTATATGTAGGAGCAGAATGGCTGCATCATGGTATGCTTAGGTTCCACTTTAGTGGACATGGCCAGTTTTCCAAAGTGGTTAAATCATATTCACAACCAATAACAGTGGAGAGTTCAGACTGCTCCATATTAGCAGCACTTGATATTTTTCTGTCTTCATTTTTAGCCATTCTGGTGGGTATGAATTGATATATACATTGTGGGTTTTGTTTGCGTTTCCCTGAAGTGTTTAGGTACTTTGCAGATTTTTTTTTTCTATTAGATTTCTGCCTTTTATTAAATAATGGGAATTATGTATAGATCCTGGACATGAGTGTATTTTTAGGTCTATGTACTGCAAATACCTTCTCTATGCTGAGTTGCCTTTTCATGCTCTTAATGGAGTCTCTTTGTTTTTATTTATAATTTCTATTTTATAATTTAGTGAACTTAGTCTTATCATCTGTTTTCTGCTGGCTAGATTGGCAGTGTTAGAAGAAGGGATATTCATGGGAGGAAGTGCCAGCAAAGGAAGAAGGAATCCTTTAGCTGTATTGCATGCACCTCCATTATCTCTGGAGCAGTTGCACATGTGGTGACATTACGGATGGGAAGGGTAGAGGAGGTCTTTCTTCCCCCTGAGCTCAGGAGAAGAAAGTAAGGGTGCTGTAGAAAAATGTCACTGTGGAAAACATGCCAAACTGAATGGATGTGAGGGATTTTTTTTTTTTTTTTTTTTTTTTGCCTGGTGGCCTTAGCTTCTGAGTCAAGGAGGAGGTAAGATCAGGCATCTGTCAAGAGTGCACTACATGAAGGATTGGAGGCTTGGAAAGTTTGAAACAGCTGTTCTGTGCTTGAAAGTCAGCCAGAGATGAATCAAAGGACTGGCTCTACTTCTTCAAAGTAAGGACTTTGTTTCCTGCTGTATCCCCACCACCTAGTACGCATTTCACACAGTATGTACTCAGCAAGTATTTGTTGAATCAGGCAGATATAATACCCAGTACATTTGAGGTTAGCTAGCTCTGTGCTGTCCTCATAGTTTTCACCTTGTCACATTTACATTCATTTCCCTATATTATTTGAATACCTGAATGAAAGGAAAAAGTAAGTTCCTCACATGTTTCATCAGTTTAAAAACCATTTAAAATCTCAGCTCTGGCACTAATAGCTGGGCGACTTAGAGCATGTCATTTAACTTCTTAGGGTACTGTTTCACTTTTTGAAACAGGGATCATGCCTTTTGAGTGTTGAAATGACTGCATCAGCTAAACTACTATATAATCCTGAGAGCAGTTTTTTTTACATCCCAATAAAGGGCAATAGAATAAAGCATTGAAATGAATGACTCAGGAGTATAGGCTGGACACCTGTGTAAGTAGGTAACTTGTAGAACTTTTTTGGGGTTTTTTAATTATTTTTAAATTGCAGTAAAATGCACATGATATAAAAGTTACCATGTTAACATATTTTAAAAACGCATTGATTTTAGAGAGAGAAACATCGATTTGTTGTTCCACTTATTTATGCATTCATTGGTTGCTTCTTGTATGTGCCCTGACAAGAAATTGAACCCGCAACCTTGGCATATCGAGACAACGCTCTAACCAACTGAACTACCTTACCTGGCCATGACCTTTAATCATCTTTGAGTGTACAATGATGTAAAGTATACTCACATTATTATACAACAGATCTGCAGAAGTTTTTCATTCTGTAAAACTGAAACTCTTGTGTCCGTTCTCCCCTCCTCATCCCCTGGCAACTACCATTTTACTTTCTGTCTCTATGAATTTGACTACCGTGGGTACCTCAAATCAAGTAAGTATAATGTATGTCCTCAAGGGTCATCCATGTTGTTGCAAATGGTAGGAATTCCTTCTTTGTGATAAGTGGACATTTGGATTACTTCTAACTCTTGGTTATTTTAAATAATGTTATAAACATAGATGTACAACTATCTCTTTAAGTCCCTGCTTTCATTTCTTTTGGGTAGATACCCAACATTGAAATTGCCAGATCATGTGGTAATTCTGTGTTTAATTTTTTGAAGAAACACCATACTGGTGTTTTGGGTTTTTTTTAAAGATTTTGTTTATTTTATTTTTAGACGGAAGGGAAGGGAGGGAGAAAGAGAGAAACATCAATGTGTGATTGTCTCTTGTGCGTGCCCTACTGGGGACCTGGCCTGCAACCCAGGCACATGCACTGACTGGGGAATTGAGCGGACGACACCTTGGTTCGCAGGCTGACGCTCAATCCACTGAGCTACACCAGCCAGGGCCTGTTTTTTTGTTTTGTTTTGTTTTTGTTTTTAAAGCAACTGCACCGTTTTACATTCCCAACAGTGCACAAGGGTTCCAGTTTCTCCATACGTGTTTGTGTATGCATGTATTCTTTTGCATTCTCTCTTCTTTATCTTTCCACACGCATTTTACCATTTTAAGTCGTCTGGATTTACTTTTCAGTCACTGTTTACTGTTTGGCGTTGACTCATAAAGTCAATTTAGAGAATAATCATCTTCACTTATTTTTAATTTTTTTTAGTTGGCCCCAAGTGTGTGTTGTCTTCTAGTTCTCTTCGCAGATCTTCATTTTCCTCCCTATTGTTTCACTTTGTTATTCTTCCCTATTCTGAACCTCTCGGGTTTTTAACTCTGAATGGTAGGCACACTGTTCTTTCATTCTTGCCAGTGATGCCCTTTGTTTTTCGTTTTATTTCAAATCCAGAAAATGTTACTTGATTATTTTCTTAGTGATTTCTAAATAGTTAATCTTAACTCTTTCTGGGGGCCTCTATCATTATAGATTAATTTTTTTTTTAATGTTTTCCAGCTCTGATGATTTCACCTGCATTGTCTTCTGTTTAACTTCTTGATTTGTCACTATTTAGCTATAAATTATTATCTTACAATTTACATTCTTCTTGGCTTATTTTTTAAAAACTCTGTTTCTGCTATTCACAGGCGTCTTTTTTAAAAAAGTTCTTTTGTGATATGTTATGGTTCTACAACATATATTATGATCTTTTCTAATTCACCATTCCCTTTACATATAGCACTTTAAATGTTAGTGAGCTCTGTTGTCTTTATCTTCATTCCTACAGACTTGACTCTGTATACCAAGCCCGCTTTTTTTCCTCGTGGGCCTTAGTTACCACTCCCAGCTCCTGGGTTGCCCTTTAAAATTGCTTGCTGTGTTCCTTCAGTTGAGTTTATCTTTGTTCTTTGTTTATAACATGTTTCTTTATTTTGTTGGGTTTTGAAAGAGGAGACATTCTGTATCATTTCTCACTTAAAGCTTCCAAAGTTCTGTTGAATAAGACTTTCTGGGCACATTCTTGTATAATGGAAAGAACACAGATTTCAGAGTAAAAACCAAGAGTTGGTCCAAGACCTCTCATTGAGTGGCTTTGGCTAAGTCTTTTAGACTCTATGACAAGACTTTTAACTCTTTTAAAGTTTTATATAGTTTCGGTATTCTTAAAAATTAGCATAATTTCTATATGTAATGAAAAAACAAGGAACATTAAAATAATGCATTTACATTGATCAATAGAAAATCAATAAAATTATCTTAAATGATTTGATGATTATTTTTAAATGATAAAGTAAAACATGAGATTGTTGGGGCTGAGACCCTGGCAACACTATTTTCTTCTAGGTGGCAATGATATTGTTTGAATTTGTATTGGATTTATGATACAAGTTTTCAGATACTTATTCTTCCAAATAACCCTGTATGTGAGAGGAATAGTCTTTCCATTTTACAGAGGAAGATACTGAGGTTCAGCAAGATTAAGAGAAGTGCCCAAGGTTATAAGCAGAGTTGTGACAGTGTATAAGAACTTGAATTCAGATTTCAAGGATTTCCAAGATCAGAACTTGGTAACTTGACCCAAAATAACTTTTAAGGTTATTTGTTCATTATGTGTCACTCTTATCACTTCAGTAGGTTTTCTGGATTGAGTAAAAGGCATGAGTTTCATCAGTTGTCCTGGAAGTCATGTAATTCTGAATGTACTTTTTACTGGTCAGTGTTGTAAGTTACCTGGGGGCAGCCACTGTCTCTGGCAGCACTTTTCTGTTTAGGTGTTCAATTGTATTTGGTAACAAATATATTTATTGCTCAAAGGTAAAAGTGAGGAAAAAAGAAAAGGAATTGATTTGAGATAAGATTTCCGTAGTAACCTGAGCCAAGAAAAATTTGAGTAATTTCACAAAAAATCATAATTCTGTTGACCAATATCCTATGGAATTCTTGTAGATCTCTGAAGTCCTTTGGAGACTCTTATGTACACTGTCAGATTATTGAAACACAGAAACTCAGGCTGTGATCTGAGGGGTGAATTGGGAAGTTACCAAGAATCAAGGCAGTGCCTCTGTTGTTCTCTCTGGAGTAGCAGGCCCAGTTTCTGAAGCTTTGTCTGTTTCACTTATTCCTGTGCAAAATTAGATGTGGGTATGTGGCCCATTCCAGCATTCTCAGCCCTCCAAACATTCCTGTACCAGCTTGACCCCTCGGGTATCCTAGAGTCTTTGTGTCCCACCTCCATGTTCTCTGAGAAGAGAAGCTAGTTGGCCCAGCTCAGTCTTTGGATGGGTGCTCCCTGTGCTGGGTGTTAACTCATCAGCCATGATAAGGAGCAGCACTCTCAAGGGGCACATACAAGGCAGTAGAGCAGATTTCTCTGAGTAAATGTGATATAGGCTGGGCAGGTACCCAGAATGTGCCTGTCACAGAAAGTCACCTGGGAAACTTTGTAAAAATAGTTCCAGGTTCTGTTCCCCAGAAGTTTTGTTCATTCTATAGGTATGGAATAGAAACTGAATGCTCACACTTTTAAAAGCTCCCACAATGATTCTGATGCCTGCTTAGATTTGGAAATAATTTTATATGTAATTTATGTAAAATTTAAAAATTATGTAAATAAATCAGTCTGTATCCACATAAGGAAGTAATGGAAGGGTAAATAAGAAACTAATAAAATGCTTATGGGATAAGTGTGGATGAATACAGGAATGGGAATAAGATACCTCTCTTTTGAAATAAGTTTTTTAGTCCTCTTAAAAATTTAAAGAAACGCTTCAGCCTCACAATTAGAAAACACCCCACATTAAAAAAATTGAAGATAACTGAGGTGTCACCCTGTTTCTGATATTAGTTTTTGGTATCAATTGTTCAAATGTAATTCATTTTTCCTTTCCTTACCAGCATAATTCTGTAAAAGCCAACGCTTGTAGGCTGGGGAAGAAAGGGATAGACCGCATAGGGAAAGTGAGAATTTTCTGCTTTCTTACCTAGCTCTGTTCTATAGGGAGGGCTTTTCTACAGTAGACCTAAAACCATGAGACACACGCCCAGGACAAAGTGGGCTGAGAAGGTTTGGAACAATGATTCTCATTAGTTATACATTAGAATCACCTGGAGTCCTTGGCCGGGGGTGGGGGGATGGGGAGATCCCAGTGCTCAGACTGTACCCTAGACCAATTCAGTCAATTTCTGGGTGTGACTGGGCAATTTTTAAAAACTTCACAGGTCATTGTGGTGTGTTGTAGCCAAGTATTTTAAAATTGTGCATATATATCCTGTTTCTTCTCAGATTTTCACTCACTAATTTAGGCAGCTATCCATGGATCTTGTCTGAAAAAAGTATTATTCTGGTGTTTGCTGCATGCTGATTTTTCTATTTCCCTCATTCCTTCCATATTTACTAATTGCAGTGCTGTTGTAAGAAAGAGCTGTCCCCTCTCCCCCATTTATTTATTCAGTTATTTATGTCAGTATGAACTCATGGATATTTGTTTTATTTTGTATGTTACAATCCAGTATTGCCATTGTTTATCTTTTTGCATAAAATTGTTGCAGTTTTGACCTTTGTTTGCTCCTTCAGATCTACTCTTAGGTCCTTTCAATACCCCCCCCTTTTTTTTTAAAACTATATTCTGAGATACAAAGTGTGCTTATTACTGGGATGTTACTGCTTCTAGGTCTTCTCACCGAATAGAGCTAGGAAAATAGGTGTATGCATACCAACCCACGCATACACACCATCTCTATTTGTTTCTGTATTCGTCTGTGTATATGTTAAAAACTATGAGTTTATACCGATAATCTCTGATTCTAATCCAACACCATGTAGTTTATTTTAGCCTTCCTTTTTTTTTTTAAGATTTTATTTATTTTTAGAAAGGGGAAAGGAGGCAAAAAGAGAGATAGAAAAGCATGATATGTGAGAGAAACAGCAATCAGTTGCCTCTCTCACGCCCCCAACTGGGGATCTGGCAGACAACCCAGGCATGTGCCCTGGCTGGGAATCGAACTGGCAGCCTTTTGGTCAGCCGATCAGTGCTCAATCCACTGAACACCAGCTAGCCTTCCTTCTTATAATTCTTTCACCAACCTGGCTGTCATCTTCCATTTGTTTACGTATTTGTTTAGTCCCATTCTGTACATAAAGTAGTTTCAGAATTGCTATCCAAATATCCTTGTGAGAAACAAATTTACCAACTGCATTACAGGATTTATCTATAGTTTTTTGTGATGTTAGTTTTACAGTATCCTGTTAAAATACTGTTTTCTAAAGTTACTTAGACTGGCTGTGTTACTCATTTGTTGTTACGTTCATTTGTTACTGTTAGTGTTGCATTTTGCAGTCTTCCCACATCCTGGTTGGTATTAATTATTCATTTAATTTTGGGGGGTATGTGATACATTAATGTGATTCTGAGGGTCAGAGCTATACACAAGGTATACTCAGAGAAGTATCACTCCCTCCTCATCCCTGCCGCCTTGTTTCCCCTTCTATCCTTAACCCCTTCACTACCCACTCCCTATAGGTAGCCAGTTTCTTTAGTTTCTGTCTTTATCCTTTCTGTATTTCTGTTGTACATATTAGCAGATACATGTATATTTTCTTATTACCCCACTTATTTGAAGAATTATGTAGTATAATCTTATACCTTGGAAATCACCCCATAGCAGCTTTTAGAGATTTTTCTCATTTATTTTTACAGCTAGATGTACCATACCTTATTCAGTCTCCCTCCAGTGTATGGCCATTTAGATTGTTTCCAGTATTTTGCAATTACAGATAATGCTGCAGTGAATAATGTTGTGCATAGGTATTTTCAGTTGCATTTTTTCTTCAAAGTAGATTCCTAGGGGTGGGACTGCTGGATCAAAAGGTAGGTGCACAGATATATAATTTTGTTATGTATTGCCAAATTACCCTCTAGAAGGATTGTATAATATGCATTCCCACCAGCAATATATGAGAGTTACTTGCATATGTTTTGAAACTTCACATACATGTGAATGATTCACCAATTTTGTTCTTTCCTCTCTTACTTCCTCTTCTATAATGATGGTTTGCAAAAAAAAAACAAAAAACTTTCACTGCAGAAACTTTTTTAATGGGAAGAAGTAAAAATAGTTTTTTAGAGCTGACTGGAGATTTTCTTACTGGCATTTTAGAGTTATAATTATATGTTACATTTTCTACTTCACCTAGTTTAGCATCTATTATGTAATATCTCACCACCTGCTTAATTGCGCAGGCAACTCTTTTGAGTTTAAGTACTAATACTGTGTGCCTCAAGTTTAACCATTTTCCTCATCTTATTAGGGAGTCATTTTCCACCTGTTTGGGGCAGGTGTTTAATATTTCTAACAATAAGGCAGTTCATAAGAGACTTAAATTTCTTGACTCCTTTATGTTTCAGTAACGAGGACAGTCATCTGAGCCTCTCTCCCTTGACCTGTCTGCATATATCTTCACAGGTGTGCTATGAAGTAGATCATCCTCTTTTCAGACTGTAGCTCCCTACCCTGCTGCCCTTTCTCCCATGTACCTCCTGACTGAGACCCTCACCTTTATGGTTTTCTCAGAGTACTGGTCCTGCCTGGCCTGGATTCTGTCTGATGACCTCTCGCTTGACCAGATTCTCACTTTCTCTTGATCGTTCCACACCTATTCTACAAGAACCCAACTTTACTTTGTCTAATCTTGCTCATGGCCTGACGACATATGCTGGAGAAAATCATGTAATCGTCATGATTGGCATCACTAAAAATACGTGGACACTAATTTCCACTGGTGTTCAGCATGACCTTTTTACTCGTCTTCATTCAGGTTCCTCTCCTACCTCTGTTGCCTTTATAACGTCTGCCTTCGAACGTGCTTTCCCATACTTCCTCGACAGCACATATTTGCCTCAAGTTTCAGAGGAGACAGATTTTGGCTCATCCTGAGGAAAAAGATCTAAATAGTCTTGTGAAGCACAACATTTTCTGTGTCGTGAGCATTACGATTATTTTTTTCCTCATCATTGTCTGCCTTCCTCAACTTATTTTCAGCTGTCCTGTCAGAATCTGGCTCAGTTATGAGCCTAACCTTGGCTCATCGCCACCAAGAGAGCATAGCCAGTGGAGGACTATTGGCCCTTGTATGGTATAATGGCTGAGAACATGGGTTTTGGAGGTCAGCACACCTGCGTTTGAATCCTAGTTCTGTTAGCTACTAGTTATGTAACCATAGGCAAGTTAATTGATTCCTCCCCTCTATCTCAGTTTGTTCATCTATAAAATAGGGGTTTATGCCTCATAGGGTACTGGTGAAGACAATATATAAGGATTTTTCTAAAGCTCTGTGCTAATCAGTAAACTGTGTCCTTATGATTAATCAGGTCCTTTCTCATTTTTTACTCTACTTCATTTCCAGAGGCACATGGAGCTGCCCTTGAATACTTGGCATTGGTGGAGACTTGATGCTCGTAGCCTTTGTTGATTATCTCTAGCTGTTATCATAGCTTACTGCTGGCCAGCCTGACCTGGACCATTCCAAAATTCTTACCTAGTGAAGGTGAGAGGAAATAACTGAGGAGGAAGGAAGTGTTGCAGAATGATCAAAAAATGAGTAACCCATCATCTCCATCAGGGTCTCTCTCAGTGCCAGTTCAGAGCACATTATAAAGGTCACTTGTCAGTAGCACTGCTTTGGATTCAAGAATATCTGTGGCAGAGAATACTAACTCTGACTTTGTGCTACCCTAGCATGCTTCAACTAAAACACTTTCTTGGTTGTGGGTTTTTAGTATGATGATAACCACAGTGCTAAATCCTGATAAAGACTCTTAGATCTAGTAACGTAGACTAATTTTTCCTATTCGTAAGGAGAGAAATTTTAAGTTTTTTATACTTAAAAAAAAAAAAACCTGTGTACTTCAGTCCACCAGAAACTTTGTGGAACCTTTACTGAGTCACTCACTCCAAGCCTTCATCTTCCCGTATTTATATCTATGTATACATATGTCTGTACATTCAACCACATAACTAGGTGTGGGGGGTTTTCCCCATTCTCTTGTATAAATATTACGTTTCGTTTGTTTTATTTTGTACTTCTGATGTTTGGAAGAAGCCTGACACAAAATAATGGAACCTCCTCCTTTTTGTAACTTGGCCAACACTATCAGAGCAGACATGTAGGGGACAGCCAAGTTAGGACTAAAACTCAAACCTCCTGATTTGAGGTCCGATGTTACTTCCCTTTTAGGGTATCATGTGATAAATGTAAATAATAATAAATAAAATAATAAAAATGGCTATACTGCTTGTTTTTGGAAGGCCTAATAATCTTTCAGTTTTTACATCTGCTATTTCTACACTCTTCACAACCCTTTTCTTTTCCTCTCTCTCTCTCTCTCACTCTCTCTCTATTTTTGCTTCCCTCATTTTTGACCCAAGCAAATGGTTGCTCAGAGATGTTCGATAACTCAGTAGTGTGTCAGCTAGTAAAGGATAAGGGCCAGAATTGCAAATCATCTGACTACTTGGCCCTGTTTTATTACTGAAGAGATTAAAAAATGCTTATGTAGACAATTTTGTTCAATCTCTGAGGTGTCTGCACCTTTTCTATAGAGGTTGCATAAATGTTAATGACATCAGATTTTAAACTGTGATATTTATAGTACATTGGAGCATCGATTCTTAAAGTACTTTAAAATTATTATGATTTTATAGCTAAAACAACTTGAGACTAGCTTTTAATAATTGTTCATTTAATTATTTGCACCCTCTTAAAAAAACCTTTGCACTGGCTTTCTTAGTAAATGACAAGAGAATCAAACTCAAGTAAGGAATGTATTTTCTTTTAAAGCAGTCATCTGTATTATCTACCTCCTTATTTTTGGAACATTAATTTGGATCAGTCGAACTTATTTAGCATCTGAAGACAAGTTAATTTTTATCTGTGAAACAAAGTACTGTAGTTTTGTGTTCAGATAATTAAAGTTCACCCAAATGGGTAACTTAGAGAACAGCTTAATAGCTTTCTCTAAAAATAACCCATTCACAGTTGATAGGTGGCACTTTAGTTGCTTAACATTGGGTACAGTATGCGGCGCTTGTGCATACCTACTTTATTTAGACAGACTTTATTTTCCACAAATATTATTGAGTCTGTGCTATGGAATGAGTAGAATGACAGGAGGCTGGGGAGGGTAGGGGAAAATCTGAACATACCAGAATTTTTGTATTTATATCAAAGCCTTAGAAAATGACTGTGGAAGGCTGGGCATTTGTTCTAATAATAGCTCCTGTTTTTCAAAACGGGTTTGGAACATATCCCTTGCAATCGCCTTCAATATGAACATACAGGGTGGGGCAAAAGTAGGTTTACAGTTATTTGTATGGAAAAATAATACAGTAATTAATACTGTATGAATTGTAAAAGAAAATCAACCTCATAATTTTATAGCACAGCTTAGTTTTTTAAAATCACCTTTTGAGGCATTGTTTATTTTTAAAAATTTTTAAAAGATTTTATTTATTTATTTTCAGAGGGATGGAAAGGGAGGAATAATGAGAGGGAGAGAAACATTGATGTGTGAGAGAAACATCAGTTGGTTGCCTCTCGCACACCCCTAACTGCGGACCTGGCCTGCAACCCAGGCATGTGCCCTGACTGGGAATCGAACCTGGACTTTTTGGTTCACAGGCCTGTGCTCAATCCACTGAGCCACACCAGTCAGGGCAAGGCATAGTTCAATAAATCTTGGCCAAAGTATATGCTTGTGTAACTGCTACCGCAGTGAAGATACAGAGTATTACATAATGCCAGAAAGTTCTCTTGTGCCCCTTTACATTCAGTCTTCACCTCAGGTAACCATGAATCAGTTGTGGATCAACTTCAGCTTCTTTAGAATTCTGTATAAATAGAATTTAAAAGTTTGTATTCTTTTTGTGTCTGTACTCTTTCACTTAGCATAGCAGTTTTTCAGATTCATCCTTGTTACATATGTCAGTCGTTTCCTTTTTGTTACTAAGTACTCTTCCATTGTACCGATGGCACATAGTTTGTTTACCCTTCCCTTGCGGATGGATATTTGGGTTGTTCCAAGTTTGAGGCTGTCATGAATAAATCTCCTACAGATATTTGTTTATAAGTCTCTGTGGATATGTATTTTCATTTCTTGAGTAAATACTTAGGAGTGGAATTGCTGAGCTATATGGTAAGTTTATGTATACCTTTTCAGAAACTGCCAAACTTTTCCATAGCGGTTCTACTATTTTGCAGTTCCCCCTGCAGAGTATGCAAGTTCAAGCTTTTCTACATCTTCATCAGCACTTGGTATGGTCAGTCTTTTTTATTTTAACTATTCTCTAATGGGTATGTGATTTTAATTTGCATTTCCCTTATGATTCACCAGTCATCTTTTCATGTGTTTATTATCACACAGAAGTGTCTATAATCTTTGGCTTATTTTAAATATTGTGTTGTCTGATTTTGAAGGTTGTAAGAGTTCTTTATACATTCCAAATGCCAGTCCTACATATTGCAATTTTTTTCTCCTATCTGCATGGCTCATTTTTGGCCTTGATGGCATTATCTGGCATGTTCATCTGTCTCATTCACAAGAGCCCACTCAACGCCTTTCATTTTCAGTCTTGCTAACTTCTCTTATCACTCTTGGATATTACAGGGGCTTTACTACTCACCTCAAAGGTGTGGTTGTTTTTAGTTTTTCAATTATTTTACTGAGAGTGCTGGTTCATAGTGTCCTTTGGCCTGGGGTGTTAATTGTCCTGTAGTGGGTGACATGGTTTAACACTGTAAACTGACCTTAAACTGCCAGTTCTGTGCTTCTTGCTTAGTCCAAGCCACTACCGTCTTTCACTATTGCAGTATTTCAAATGGTTTCCTTTTTTTACTTTTTTACTTTTTATAATTCATTCTTCGTATCATAGCTGGAGAGATTATTTAAAAGTATAAATTGGGCATTTCTAGTCCCCAGCTTAAAGTTGAAGTGCACTTGAGAGAAATCTTAAATTCTTAGTACAACTGCCAGGTTAATGCCTATTTCTTCAGCCTCATCCTGAGCGATTCTCTCTCTGCTTGGTACACTTCAGCCACAGTGGCCTTCTTTTGGGTCCACAAAGACTCAGACCTAACCCCTCACTGCATGGTAGAATACTTACCTTCTCTGCCATCCCTCTACCTGGCTAATTCCTGCTCATCCTTCACGTCTCTGTTTTAAATGCCATTTTAAATGCCATTTCCTTAGAGAGGAAGAGCCTTCCCTAAGTCCCTAATTAAAACAATTTCTCTGGTTATCCATGATGACATTAACTACATAATTTGCATTATAATTTATATATTTGTAATATATATTGTGTTAATATTTCCCCATATTATATAAAGTTTATGAGAGCATGAAGCTTTCTGTTTTTATACTGCTGTATTCGTGGTGTTCAATACAAGTAGATGATTAATAAATACTTGATAAATCAAATTGATTTTAGTGTTTAAATGTTTTTAAAGTCATTCAGTATGCCTCCTTCAAGATCCCAAATGACATTTCTTTCTCTTGAATACAAACTTATGTACTAGTTTTCTGTCTGCCATTTCCACTGAATCTGTAAACTGACTAATAATAAAAGTTTTTTTTAATTGATTATGTTATTACAGTTGTCCTGATTTTTCCTCCTCAACCCCCTTCCACCCAGCACCCCCTACTCCCTCAGGCAGTCCTCCTACCATTGTTCATGTCCATGTGTTATGCATGTAAGTTCTTTGGCTTTTCCATTTCCTATGCTAATACTGGAAGCACAGGGCCTTCATTTCCTCCATCTGAATCATCCACAAGCATCCCTAGATCACTGGGAAGTTCAGGACTGTCCTTGTTGTCCCCAGCCCCCCCCCCCCATCTTTATTTGTACTTCCCAAACCCAGGCTTGCTCCTAATGCTTGCAAGGCCTGGATCAAGACTACATTGGAGCCCACAAACATACAAATCAAACTAAGAAACATTAAATATATATATTCTCCCTCCCTACTACAACCAATAAAACATAAAGAAAATTTTTGGCCTATTCAGCTTGGTGCCAGAAGTTCAAGGAGAGCAGGCCTCCAGCATAGCCCCCTTCTCTTCCCAACCCCAGTGATCTCCATCGTGAGCTTGAACTTGCGTACAGACACCTGGTCTGATAGGCCAGGTGCAGTGCACACCCTGCAAACACTGCCCCTTGGTTCCCCCTTGTGTACACAATGGAGGACCATTCTGCTCTCAGCAGAGCCACTGTGCAGGAGACACACACAGCCTTGGAAGCAGACTCAGGAGATGAGGATCCTGGAGCTCCTGATTGTCATCTTCCCGGGACCCCATAAACCTCATGAGGGACATGACTGGATGAGGGCCAGTTGTTCCCATAATGTTCTGCTCATTTTCTTTCTTTCTCTTTTTAAAAAAATCCACACTCAAAGATATTTACTGATTTTTAGAGAGGGGGGGTGGGCAGAAAGAAACATCCCTGTGAGAGAGAAACATTGATCAATGGGAGCTCCCATATGCACCATAACCGCGGATTGAACCCACAGCCTTTTGGTGTATGCGATGATGCTCCAACCAACTGAGCACCCTGCCAGGGCTGTTCTGCTCATTTGCCTCTCCACATGTTAGCTCTGGCCTTTCTTTGTAACCTTGCTTCTCTTTGGAAAGCCTGCTCATCCTTCAGGGTATGGTTTCTGTAGGCCTCATCTTTTAATCCTATGCTTGAAACCCTTTTTTGGATTTAATCTACCCAGCTTCTCGTTGTGTTTCACATGTGCTTTCCTATGATAAAGGCAGTTTCTTAAGAGTGGGATCATTATTTGTTTTTGCCACCAGTCCTAACATGAAGCCTCACAAATGGGAAGTGCTTGACAAGTGAGGTTTGAGTCCACCACATCTCTGGCATCACTCTCATGTTGTTGTGGTAACCCTTATCAAAACAGGAAATGAAGTTAATTTAGCATGACTTGTTCATAATTGACTCATTCTGGGTCCTCTTTCTTCGTAAGTGATCACAAAACATCTGTTAAATAATCTACTCCAGAATTTTATGGGCTTCTACTTTCCACATTTACTGGTCAAATACATTTCTGGAATCTGTCTGTTCCCACCCACCCAGGCCCAGGAATAAACCATACATCCAAGGAACCCTGGTTCCTTTTTTTAACTGCTCTCTGAAAAAGTAATTGATACACTCTAAATATGTCGTCTCTTCTATATCTATGTAGTTTAATATGTTTGACATACATTCCCATGAAACTATTGACACAATCAAGATAATGAACATGCTCATGACCTCCAAAAGCTATCTAGTTTCCATTTATGTAGTCCCTCCCTCCCACCAACCCTAGGCATCCCTACTGATCTGCTTTCCCCATAGATTAGTTTGCATTTTATATGAATGGAATTACTTTGCTTTTAGTCTGGTTTCACTCACTATAATTATTTAAAGGTTCATCTGTGGTGTTTATGTTAATAGTTCATTCCATTTTGTTGATGAATAATAGGCATCTGTTTTGAAAATTGAGTATACTCACCTTGACCCTTTCCCATTCCCTTCAATTTATGAGTCTCAACTCGAGCCTGGGACTCGAGGCTGCATGTATGTAAGGTGACTGGGTGGTTTCAATAGCCTGAGTTCGTCCAAGGGCAGAGTATTGTTTATAACCTTTTTATCCTGTCAGAACAGTCCTCAATACATAGAAGGTACTAACCCAATGCTGGGTAAAAGTTTCCTCCTTTATTCAGGTGTGTGTATGTGTCTGTTTTAAATAATATACCCCATTTCACTTTGAAAGATTATTCTTTCAGGTAGGCATGAGATTAAGACATTTTTGTATTGTTCAAGAACTTTAAAATAATTGTGCTTTCTTCTTTAGAAGGTATTCCTGTAGCCCTAGTATTTTCCTCTGTTTTTTTCCCCCCCTAATTAAAGTAATTTAAATATGTCTTAGAGATGTTCACATGACTTCTTAACCAAAACAATGTAGCTCTGACTAGTGTGGCTCAGTGGGTTGGGTGTCCTTCCGTAAACCAAAAGGTCACTGGTTTGATTCCAGGTCCCCAGTTGGGGGTGTGCAAGAGACAACTGATCAATTTATTTATTAAATTGATAAATTTATTTTATCAATTAAATTGATTTAATAAATTATTTTATTTGCCTATTGATTTATTTAATAAATATTTATTAATAAATAAATAAATAAGACCTTTTAAAAAATAAAAGCAATATGAAGAGAAGTACAATGAAAGGTTTTTGTCCCTTATCTGTCCCACTCCAACCTGGTATTCTGCCCCTGCCTCCACCACCACTCATGTTACTTCCTTTTGTAACTTTCTAGACTTTCTTTATACAAACACAAGCAAATGTTAATATATATTTTACTTTCAGTCTTTATTAGAAAACAACAGTATCTACTGCTAAACCTTGCTTTTTTTTCCATTGAATAGATCTTGAAGGTCTTTTCATGGCATTCCTTTTTTTCAGTGCATAGTATTCCACTGTATGGATACCCACTTCCATTTGATAGACCTCTTTTAAAATTAAATTTATTTTGAGATAATTGTAGAGTCACATGCAGTTGTAAGAAATAATAGAGAGATATCTCAGTTTCCCCCATTGGTAACATCTTGGATAATTATAGTATAATGCCATAGCTGGGAGATTGACACTGATAAATTTTATAGAGCTCATTCTTATGTCACTAGTTTTATAAGCACCCATTTGATGTGTGTTTAGTTGTGAGCAGTTTTATCACATATGTAAGTTCATGAAACCACTACCATTCTTTTTTGACCTCTTGAAATGTTTAGTTTCTCCCTTTTTAAAACTTAAAAAAATTTTTTTTAAGATTGTATTTACTTATTTTTGGAGAGAGTGGAAAGGAGGAAGAAAGAGAAGGAGAGAAACATCGATGTGCGAGAGATACATTGATTGTTTGCCTCTTGCACACGCTCAGCTGGGGACCTGGCCTGCAACCCAGGCATCTGCCCTGACTGGGAATCAAACCTGCAACCCTTTGGTTCAGGTTTGCAGGCCAGCACTCAATCCACTGAGCAACACCAGCCAGGGCTCCCTTTTTAAAACATTTTTAAATTTTTGGTTAAAAAAAAAAAAAAAAGACATAAGTAAAATTTATCATTTTAACCATTTAAAAGTATGCGGTTGAGTAGTTCTCAGTATATTCACATTATTATGCAACAGATTTGTAGAACTTTTCCATCTCGTGAGACTAAAACTGTACCCTTGAACATCATCTCCTCGTTTCCCCATCCCCTCAGTCCTTGATAACTCCCATTTTACTCTCTGATTCTATGAGTTTGATAACTTCAGATGCCACATATGCATGGGCTCATACAATATTTTCTTTTTGTGACTGGCTTATTTCACTTAGGATGTCCTCAAGTTTCACCCATCATGTAGCAAGTGATAAAACTTCCTTCTTTTTTAGGGCTGAATGATATTCCCATGTATATATATACACCACATTTTCTTTTTTCATCCGTCCATCAATGGACATTTGATTTGCTTCCACTTCTTGGCTGTTGTGAATAATGCTGTAGGGAACATGAGTGTGGTAATGTCCCTTCGAAATCCTGTTTTGAATCCTTTTGGGTATATACCCAGAAGTGGGATTTCTGGATTGTATAATTTTATGTGTAATTTTTTGAGGAACTTCCATACTGCTTTTCATAGTGGCTGGGCCATTTTATATTACCAGCAATGCATAAGGGTTCCAGTTTCCTCCACATCCTAACACTTGTGGTTTTTTTTGGTTTGTTTTTGTTTGTGTTTTTTTCCCCAATGGCAGTCCTTACATGTATAAAGTCATAGATCGTTGTAGTTCTAATTTGTATTTCTCTAATTAATGATGTTGGTCAACTTTTTATGTGCTCGTTGGCCATTTGTGTGTCTTTGAAGAAATACCTATTTGACGTGTCTTATTTTTAATGTTTTTTTTTAAGATTTTATTATTTTTTTTAGAGAGAGGGGAAGGAAGGGGGAAAGAGAGGGAGAGAAACACCGTATGGTTGTCTCTTGAGCACCCCCTGCTGGGAACTGACCCGCAACCCAGGCATGTGCCCTCACTGGGAATCAAACCAGCAACCTTTTGGTTTGTAGGCCGGCACTCAATTCACTGAGCCACACCAGCCAGGGCTTAATGTTTCTTTTTAATCAAACCATTCTTGAGTTCCTAAGATTTACTATTACTTAGACATAATGGGTTGTTATTTTAATGTGTTATCAAATTATATTTACTTATTTATTTTTTGTGTTTGTACATGAGATTGTTCTTTAGTTTTGGTTTTGTTCTTTGCCATCAATTACTTACTCTTTTTAAATTTCTTTTTAATTATAATTGACATACAATATTATTAATTTCAGTTGTATAGTATAGTGGTTCAACATTTATATACCTTACAAAGTGATTACCATAATAAATTACCATGTGTCACCACCATACATAGTTATTAAATATTATTGACTCTGCGACCTATGCTGTACATTATTACATTTCTCAACTTATTTTATAACTGTAAGTTTATACTTCTTACCCTTCGTCTTTTCTGCCGAACCTCTCACTCCTCTCCTCTCTGATAATTACCAGTTTATTCTCTGTATCTATGAATTTGTTTCCGTATCATTTCATGTTTTCATTTGTTTTTTTAGTTTCCGTAGAGAAAGTAAAATCATACAGTATTTGTCTCTCTCTGTCCAGCTTATTTCACTTAATGCTCTCTAGGTCCATTCATGTTGTTGCCAATGGTAAGATTTCATCTTTTTTATGGCTGAGTAAATTCCACCATATATATATGTATGTATATCTCACAACTTCATTCACTCATCTGTTGATGGATTACCTAGGCTGCTTCTATATCTTGGCTGTTGTAAACAGTGCTGTGCTGCAGTGAACATAGGGGTGCATATAGCTTTTCAAATTATTCTTTTCTTTTCTTTTTTTTCTTTTTTGGATAAATACCCAGATGTGGAATTGCTGAGTTGTACAGTAGTTGTATTTTTAATTCTTTTTAAATTTATTTTTAGAGAGGGGGAAAGGAAGAAGAGAAACATCGATGTTAGAAACATCAGCCGGTTGCCTCTTGTACACATCCCGACCAGGATCAAACCCGCAGTCTTTTGCTTTGCAGTCAGAGCATAGTTTTAATTTTTTGAGGAATCTCCATACTGTTCTTTGTAGTGGCTG
This sequence comes from Mormoops blainvillei, assembly GCA_004026545.1. Taxonomy (NCBI): domain Eukaryota; kingdom Metazoa; phylum Chordata; class Mammalia; order Chiroptera; family Mormoopidae; genus Mormoops; species Mormoops blainvillei. The sequence goes on along the minus strand of PVJD01003040.1, from coordinate 125,691 downwards.
CATTAATTTACTGCCTCACTAACAGTGCATGAGGTTTCCCTTTATTTACACACTCTCGCCAATACTTACTTGTTGTCTTATGGATAATAGCCATTCTGACAGGTTTGAGGTGATATCTCGTTTTGATTTTCATTACTCTAATGATTAGTGATATGGAACATCTTTCCATGTGTCCGTTGGCCATCTATATGTCTTTGGAAAAATCTCTGTTCAGGTCCTTCACTTTTTTTTTTTAATATATTTTATTGAGTATGCTATTAAGTTGTCCCATCCTGCCCCCCTCACCCCCTCCACCTCTTTCACCTACTTTTTAAAAATTGGATTATTTAGTTGATGTTGAGGTGTATGAGTTCTTTATATTTTTTGGATATTAATTCCTGTAAGATATATCATTTGCAAATATCCCATTCAGTAAGTTACCTTTTCACATTTTGGATGATTTTCTTTCACTCTGCAAAAACTTTTCAGTTCGATGTAGTTTCATGAGTTTATTGTTGCTTTTGTTGCCTTGCCCAAGGAGATATATCTAAAAAAATATTGTTAAGCCCTGGGTGGTATGGCTTAGTGGATTGAGTAGCGTCCTGTGAACCAAAGGGTTGCCAGTTCTAATCCCAGTCAGTGCACATGCCTGGGTTGAGGGCCAGATCCCTGGTAGCAGGTGCGGGAGAGGCAACCACACATTGATGTTTCTCTCCCTCTCTTTCTCCTTCCCTTCTCCTCTCTCTAAAAATAAATTAATTAATTAAAAAAATATATTGTTAAGATCAATGTCAAAGAGCTTACTGCCTTTTTTCTTCTAGAGGTTTTATGGTTTCGGGTCTTAAGTCTTTAAACACATTTTGAGTTTATTTTTGTATGTATATGATGTAAGAAAGTGGTCTCGCAGTTCCCCTCCCATTTGGCAGATACTCTAGGTTTAGTAACCGAGTGTCCTTTTGGTATAGTCTTAAGTGCCTTTTAAACCACCGTTTATTCATTGTACATCAGGGCAGGCAAGTCTGCACATAGGCCCTTTAGTGATTCATCCCTACTGCAGGTCAGTGCTTTGGGAGTGCAGTTCCCATGGTACTGTGTCTCCATCTCTCCTTTCTGTTTCTATATGATCTCTCTCTCTGGTCTTTTGTGCAGAAGCTGTTTAGTCTGCCTTCATTTCTTCTTCAGGGCTTATTGACCTGACTGTAAGTATAAATTTGATGTGCTTGTGGAAAGAGGTGAATTCAGGGTCTTCCTATGCTGCCATTTTGGACCAGGAGTCTTTTTTTATTTATAATGATTATTCACTTTACAGGGATGAGTTAGGGAACTCTTCATTCTCTTGACCTTGAACAATTTATTGAACCTCGAATTTTTGTTTTCGAAAAGAGCAAGTCTATCAGCTGAAAGAAAAATGTGAAAATCTAAAATTAATCCACCCAAAAACAGTGTATCACAGATTGGATTAAGATGCCAAACTACAACCGTAGGTTGTTTACAGGATTTACATTTAAAGCAAAAGCTGTAGCATGGCAATAGTTGAGAGAAGAGAGATAAGCAGATTAAGTTTTCAGAGAAAAATAAGAAAATGGGGTTGGTAATACCAGAGTGATTTTAAAACAAACACTGTATTGCCCTGACTGGTGTGGCTCAGTCGGTTGGGTGCTGTCCCGCAAAGGAAAAGGTCACTGGTTTGATTCCCAGTCAGGGCATTTGCCTGGGTTGCAGTTCTGTTCGCCGTCAGGGCACATATGAGAGGCAACAGATAGATGTTTCTTTCTCACATCACTATTTCTCTCCCTCTTTAAAACACTATTAAGAGACATCAAATAATCCATTGTAAAAGGTATACCAATAAAATATATTTGCCAAGCATCAGCACAATTAAAATATAAAACAAAACTGAGAAATCCAAGGAGAAATGAGCAAATACAGAGTTATTCGGGAAAAGATACCAGTTTTGCAACAGACAGTGTAAACCAAAAAGTAACAGAATAGAGTAGTAGAACAGACAAGAACAGACCCAGCTCCGTATATAGGGTCACACACCTTTCCAAGTAGATACCAAGTGAGAATAAATTCACGCCTTCTTGCTTAAAACAGGTCAGCGTTGTTTTTATTTTATCACTGAATGTTGATACAATTGAAGGAGCACCCTTACTGCAAAACTAGAATTTTATAGTGTTGAGTTTAAACCAATATTTTACAACTTTTTAAACTTATGTTCCCTTTTGTTGAACTCATGCTCTGTGATTTGAATTACCCAAAAAAGAATTTTAATTTCTAAAATTATTTATCCCCAGTATTGAATAAGCTTGTTTAACAAACCCCTTTGCCTGCCTACTTGCAAATCAGTGGTTTCGGTGTTCATTCAGCAAACCAAGGCAAAATAAGATTTGAGTGATGATTCTTGTATTTAAGGAAATACATTTCATTTTAAAGTGTTGGGGTTATCTCTGTGCATTATATTAATAGCATTGTGGGAGAATTGAAGCTGAGTAAGGTGAGATCCCTTTTACAGCATAGTTTGTGATAGACAAATACATCAAATAATTCTCAGAATAAGTAAACTGATAAATATCATTAAAGAAACACAGACTGGGAATAAACTTATTTTACTGTTTTATATTTCTAGCACTTAATCCTGAGGAAACAAGAAGTAATGTCCTACTCTCTGTCACTGTTATTCCATTGTTCCTATTAATGGACCAGCTGTTGATATTTATTAATATAGAAAGTGTCAATAGAATACTGATCATGAAGATAGTAGTAACATTCAAGATTCAAATTTATCATAAAATTAAAGTTATAGTGTAATTATTATTGTTCCTGCTTGGATTTCTATGACATCAGACCTTAATGACAACTTGGAAAGAACTAGGCCTTTGTTGGGGCTGTGAAAGTATTTTTTGAAGAATACATAATAGGTTTTGTTATAAGACTACCCAAACATCTTGCTTAAATATCTTCCAGAGGGTTTGGGAAGAAAGAAGGAGTCATGTCATTTTGCAAGCAAGACAAGCAGAGTTGATAGAAGTGTTCAAGGTGTATCCTCTTGGGTCTATTTTTGTTAGGGATGAAGATGTGATTGATGGTCATTTGAATGTTTCTCATGAGTCAGGGGAATCTGATACAATAGTAGAAAGTTGTTTTGGAGGATGATTACTCTCACCAGAATGCAGTTGCTGTTAAAAACTGTAGAAAAATATTTGCAGCAGGGGGATGGAATAAATCCGTGTTGCTGGGTTTTTTAAAATGGGCATTCACAGTTACCAGACCCAGGCCCTCTGCTACATTGCTCCAGCTGCACCTTCCCCAGCCAGGGGCCTTTTTGTGGATACTGTACGTGCTGCCTTCAAGTATATTAAACAAGTATTTAACCAGATTGTAAACACTTAATATTTTACCAGTTTGCATTCTTTCTACCAAGATAATTCTGAGAGCTGTTTTTAATGCAGTCTCTTCTCCCCTCCTTTTTCTTTTTTTAGTTCTGCTTATGATAATGTCAACAAAGTTCGAGTAGCTATCAAGAAAATCAGTCCTTTTGAGCACCAGACCTACTGCCAGAGAACCCTGAGGGAGATAAAAATCTTACTGCGCTTCAGACACGAGAACATCATTGGTATCAATGATATCATTCGAGCGCCAACCATCGAACAAATGAAAGATGTGTATCCTTTGCAGACAGCAGACTCTACTCCTTGATCACTTTGTTAAGTAAATGTAATTTGAAATGTTAATGTAACTGAAATGAAGAGTAAAGGAGAAGTATATAAAACATATTTAAGGGGAAATTGTAATATGTTTGACATTTACTATAATACTGCCATTATGTAAAATTTTTCTCTGATTCATTTTATCAATTCTAACTATTTTTAGTGTCTTTTTAACAAATCTATTGGGTTTTTTTTTCATCAATTTCAGTAAAGATTTCCTTTAAGTGTAGTGATGCCATTTCCAGTCATGTTTTCTCCATTCAAGATATGGTTTGTTTTCATGGTGAAAGGAAAAGAAAGAACCGTAAACTAAGATAGAGAGGGTATAAGAAAGAGAGAGTACCCTGGATATCACCTGATCAAATCCAGGCTGTTCTAATCTTAGACAAAGTCATTTTACCTCTCTCAGTTTTCTCATCTTTAAAATTAAGGTACTAGCACTCATGATCTTTAAGGCGACTCATCTCTGAAATTGTGTTATTAACTATGACCAATGTTTACAAATCCAGACTAAGCAGATCCAGAGGGTGCTGCCTGGGTAAAGACTACGTTTGAAAGATAAAGACATTAAATATACTGAAGAGGACTTGCCAGAAAAAAAGTTACAGTTTTAGTGTTAGTGCAGCATTCCTACCAGTTCGCTGAAGTTGCATTCTGCCTCTCCAGGGAGAGGTAGTTCACTATCTCCAGGCAACCCTTTCCATTTTCAGATCCATCTGTTACTAAGTTGCAGTGATATTTTAAGTGAAATGCCTCCTGCCCCTGCCCCTACCACCTGTTGTCCTGCTTTATCTTTTAAACAAATCTTGATTTCAGATGACAAGTTTTCAGGTCAGTTTCATTTGAATCCCACACTGTGTCTCATCTAGCATGAATATATAGGAGATATACAATAATAATAACATAGAAATGAATAAAAGAAATGCAAAAGCATTGCTAATGGAATAATATTATAGTGAAGTTAAAAGGTAAAGATTTTTGTAGTTTAATTTTGGTAAGGAAGAAGTTAGCCATAGCTAAAATTCTTAGCTTAGATGACGTGGCAAGAAAGCAAGAGGAGCGAAACTAGCACAAGATCCTTCTTGGTATGACTTCCTTATAGTGTTATTTATTTAGGATCTTAACATTAATTGAAGAGTCAAGTAGATAGACTAAGGGTTGAATTTAATAGCAGTGTGTTTTAGGCCTGTATTTCCAAGTTTTATGGTTGATTTTTAAGGAGAAGAAGAGAACAAGAAGGGAGGAGGTGGTAAAAGAACAGTGACATTCCAAGTGGGTGCTGGGCCAAAGAAAGGGTGTGTATGATACTTGCTGGTCACCACCCTCCCCCGGCTCTTTCCAACAAGCTTCAGAGGGGCTTTTTGATGGTGGACCTTTCGGAGAACAAGAAGGTTATTGTTTCAAGATAGGCCAATATTTTCATAACAGTCTGTTTCAAGTCTTAGTCTAGACCAATAATGGGCCATACCAAGTAGGTATAATGCCTGTTTGTCTCACTGGATCTAATAAGGAGTTAACTACTTCAGATTCCTTCCATAAAGGAATACCAAGTTTTCATCAATTTTTCATTTCCCTCATGGTCCTCATAATGTAATAATGATGAGCCATTTTGGAAGAGGGTTCATTTGTTTTCAGTGCATTACTAAGTGTGAACAACTATTTGGTGTGTAACCTTAACCTGTCCAATCAGGTATATAGTACAGGACCTCATGGAAACAGATCTCTACAAGCTCTTGAAGACACAACACCTCAGCAACGACCATATCTGCTATTTTCTTTACCAGATCCTCAGAGGGTTGAAATACATCCATTCAGCAAATGTACTGCACCGTGACCTCAAACCTTCCAACCTGCTGCTCAACACCACCTGCGATCTCAAGGTCAGGCAGGTCATTTACTTTTAGGGTGATATGTATTGACAAAACTTTTACTGGGGCGTATTTATATTTATTGTTACTCATATTAAAATTATACCAGAAATACATGAAAACATTTTTATGACAAAAAAAAATGCAAGTAAAGTGTACTAGTTCTCTTCTTTTCTATCCTATTGCTTCTTCCTCTTCAGAGGTAACCACGGTAACAAATTGGTGTGTTTTCTTCCAAAGTTTTTTCTATGCTATTACATAATGTGTACTTTTATACTTATATGTAAAAGTAGGATCATGTGCATTACATGTAAGTTAAAACAATCATCTGTTTCACTGGTGACCTTTTTATTCAATAAATTTTATAAAAGGACACTCAGAAAACCTCAATGATTTTAATAGCCAAATAAGGCATTCCTAGTGAACAGGGAGAACTACGGAAGTCTGGTAAGATGAAGGGGTGTGCATGTGAGTCCAAGAAGACCCTAGCTATGCTCACCAGCCCCCTGGGCTCCTTGCTCATGGAAGTGGGGACAGGCAGGAACTCCTTTCCCGGGCAGCCCTTATCAGAGCCAAGTCCTGGCCAGCAGCTGTGTGGTGGGGACACAGTGCTGGGCATGACAACATGTGAGAGCTGGCAGCACAGCTGCTATTCAGCAAGGTGGAGTTGGGTGTGCCACAGGCCCTTCTTCCCCTGACCTGGTGGCCCACCAGGTGGCGCTGCTGCACCTGAGCTTGAGTGAGCTGTCAGTGCTGAATTTGTCCTAGGCTATGCTGTACTTGCACACAGTACAACTGCTGGCCACCACTGGTCTGCATGCTGTGCCCATGGCTGCAATCGTCTTCATGGACTGGATGTGCACCTTCCAGGACCAGATAGATAAGCTGGGCCACCTGCAGGTGGATCCAGTGCATGTGGAGAGCTTGCAAGAGAAGTTGCAGGTGGCCCTCACCCGGTACATGTGAGCCCAGTAGCTGTCCCACCCCAGTGCCTCCGTCATCTGGTGCTGTGGCTTCCCACCTTGCACACTGTCCTAGCCTCTCTCATCTCCCACTGTTCTTCATGTGCCTGGTGGGCAAGATGCCCATCAAGTAGCTGATCCAAATCATGTTGTTTTTCGGAAGAAAGTGACTTCAACTGACCCTACAGCTTGGGCCAGTGACTAGACAGGACACCCGGGGCCCTACAGCTTGGTCTGCAGAGCCCAACGGGTGTGGCTTCTCGGGTCTCAGGGGTGATTGCCCAGGTGAAGACCACAGCTTCTCTCCTTAGACTCCTGTTTTTTAAAAATAGAATGCTTGCCTTTCCTGGTTTTGAAATGATCATGAAACCAAAAAATAAGTGATCGTCCAGGCATCCTGCCTTGTCCTCCCCAGAACCATTGGCCGGGATGGGAGAGACGGAGGTTCTAATCCTGGGACGGTCTTGACCCTCAGCACCCCAGGAACTCCTAGGAAGGTAGGGTTGGCTTCCTCGGTGTGATGGACAGAGGCCTGCTGTATGGACTGCAGGGGCAGCCACAGCCAGGAAAGGGTTGAGTGTGCCTGATGGCCCCTCTGGACACGTGATTCACATGGGACACTGCAGGATGAATGAATCAAGGCCATTAATAAAAGTATTTCTAACATTCAGGGGAAAAAAAGAAGAAAAATAGAAAGATATCCCATGTTCATAGATTGAAAAACAATCTTACAAAAGAATAAAGTTAGAAGACACTTCCTGATTTCAAAACTTACTACAAAGCTACAGTAATCAAGAATTTGATATTGGCATAAGAGTAGGAATATAGATCAGTGGAATAGAATTGAGAGTCAGTAAACCCATATGTTTATGATCAACTGATTTTCAATAAAAATGCCAAGATTCTCAGTGGGAAAAGAGTAGTCTTTTCAACAGATGGTTCTAGAACAATTGGATAGCCATACACAAAAGAATGAGATGAGGTTTGTCCACACATCATGTCAAAAATTAACTCAGAATGGATCAAAGACCTAAATTTAAGAGCTAAAACTAGACTACACTTAGAAAATATAGAAGTAAATCTTTGCAGTCTTGTGTTAGGCAGAGCTTCTGAGATATGAAAGCACAAGCAACAAAAGAGAAAAAATTGGATTTTATTAAGATTAGGAACTTGCGTTACAAAGTAGACCATAAAAAAGGGAAAAGAAAACCCACAGAACGAGGGGAAATGTTTGTAAATCAAATATCTGATAAGACATATCTGAATTATGTAAAAAACTCTTACAGCTCAACAATTAAAAGATAAATAACCCAATTTAAAAATGAGCAAGTGATCTGAGTAGACATCCCTCTAAAGAAAATATACAAATGTCCAATAAGTATATTAGTGGGGAAATGCAAATCAAAGCCACGATGAGATACTACTTTATACAAAGTTGAATAGCTATAATCAAAAAGTCAGATAAGTGTTGGGGAGGATTTCATTTCTCTGTATATATCTAAGTGACATGAAAGATGACCACACAAAAAGTACACTAATATTCATAGTAGTAAAAGAGCCTAAAGGTGGAAATAGTTCAAATGTCCAAATGATGGATAAATAAAATGTGACAGACTCATACAATGGAATAAAAAGGAATGAAGTACTGATACATGCTACAACACAGATGAATCTTGCAACGTTTTGTAAGTGAAAGAAGCTAATCATAAAAGACCACATGTGGTATATTTCCATTTATATGAAATGTCTAGAACAGACAAATCTATAGAGACAGAGAGGTAAATGGTTGCCTAGGACCAGTTTAGTAGGAAAGAGACTGCTAATGAGTACAAGGCTCCTTTTTGTGGTTATAAAAATGTTCTAGAATTGGATGATGGTAATGGTTGTATAACCCTGTGATTATAATCCAAAAACCATTGAATTGTGTATTTTAAATGGGTGAATTGTAATAAAGCTGTTTTAAAAGTACATGTAGATGTATAGCAATGGTAATTTCTTGTACTTCAGTTCAACAGACATTCCTGTGAAAAGTCTTGTAAAGTGTACCTGGCAAGGGAGATGATTGTCTGTCCTAGAAATCTGAAACAATAGATGATTATAATAATATCTGCTGTAACTGAAATCTTGAAAAGAATGGTGTACAAATAAATGCAAACAAGAGAGGTGGGTTGGTTTTAGCTGGGGCTATGAGAGGCATCAGGAAGAAGGTGATATTCCTCTAAGGATGGGCTTACTTTTAGTAAGCCAATGGCTGTGTTGGGCATAGGTTATTGTAGATAGAAGGAACAACAGAAATAAAAGAAAGAATAAGGGACCTAGTGCATAAACACTTGAGACCTGTGTGTCTGCATCTTTGGGTGAATAATACAGAGTCATTGACACTAAGCTAGAGAGGTTGGTTGGCAGTAAATCACGGAGAGCCTTCTGTAACAATATAAAAAAAGCATTGGGTTCTGTCATTAGGTGGTCAACTTATTTGCTGTCACTGGAAGTTTAAAACAGGATGGCTGACATCACCTGAGGTGTCCTGGAAGACAACTTCCCACATTAGAAGCAGTTGGGTTGGACTCTGTCAGCTCTGAGGATCCTTCCAAGTTAGTTTCATGTGTTTTTCACATGGGATGTAACCAGATCCTTTCCCATAGGTCTGTGCAATTCACAAAAGGAATGAACCTTCTTTCAGGAGTGACCACACTTTGTGGACTCTTAGTGGTTTATTTTTTTATTATAATGGATATTTTTATGTCTCCTAATAGTCCTCCGCCCCTCACCCCCCATTTCTTACCACAACCCTATTATGGCAGATTGCTTTTATTTGTTTTTGGAGAAACAGTCTCAATCAATATTTTAAGTATGTCATATTTCTGGGAAATGTTGACTCTTGCCTGAAAATGCTCATCCTTAACAAGATAGACAGAACCACTTATCTCTTCACTGTTTGTGGACTTGTCTTTACCTAGGGCCATTTTGTTTACTACTCCATCTGCATAATCCAGGTATTGTTTTCAAAACCCAGTTTAACATGGAGACTCAGAAAAAGAATAGGTTGTTTTAAATATTTACAGCAATAGAATTCACCCACATTTTAAAAATGTACATATGGGCAGTGCTTCATTTACATTGTATAAGTACTCCAGGGAGAATCTCATTCTAAAGATGAGTATGGTATGACCCTAAGTCACTGATTTGTTGTAGTGTGTCCGAAAGGCAGGTCATAGTATGGTGGCAGTTTAGGCACACATATGAGGGACGAGAGCACTGTTGGGGAGAGGAGTCTTCCGCTTGATCTCTGGAGTCACTGTACACCCAACACATCCTCAGTACCTTGGGGTGATCTTGCTGCTCATCCTACACAGGCCCCTGTGTTTAGAAAGTGTATAACCTGTGGCCTTACTTCCTTCTTGTTATGAATTTTCAAGTAGCTAATTATGTCATTTCTTCCTTTTTCCATTGGCTTCTGTATTACTACAGTGTTTCCTACTCTTGAGCCCTTAGGATATCACCTCTTGGTGTCTTGGACTTTTCACTGTACTAGCCAAGGCCAACAGCAATAAGCTTTCTTTTTGGTTTCCATAAACATGCTTTGCACTTGTTATCGGAAGCCCTGAGACCCAGCCTCTTGGGACTCTTTTGGGACCTTCTCTTGTAGACTTTCCTTGTAGACTTTCTTTTTATTTCTCAGGGCCACAGAAACATAAGGGATATAAACCCTAATTGAAGATTTGGCTGGCGTATTTTTAGTGGAACTATCGAGGGGTATGGTTTCTAGTCTGTGTCCTCACTGTTTGCTAGACTGAGCCCACATAAAACCTATTTGAAATCCCGGGATGCTAGGATCACAGCACATGTGGTTCTGGGTATGCCCGGAAAAGAGGACCCTGAAAATTTGAGTTTATACAGACCCAAAAGTAGTCAACTGGAGTCCTATCAGTCATTTTATGTTCCTTATACTATATCCTGGTTGTCTCTGTTCCTTCATAAGGAACTATAATAAATATTACTGCTTTTTTATTTTGTAGTCCTAATGGTATCCTGGCTAATGCCATATATATTTGGTTAGACTTCTGTGTTGTAATGTTAAGGGAACTTTTTTAAAAATCATATGAACTTTCCACTCATGATGATACATGGAGTTGTGAAATCTTTTAAAGATCTAAACTCATATCTTCCTCTTTATTTTTTAAATTGTAATCAATAAACTTTGAGAACCTGCTGATTCTATGTCCTGTACTAGGTGTGGGATACACAAAACATGATACCCCTTATATCAACTCACTATTGTAAGAGTTGATAACTAAAGGGAAAGAATTAAATATTTTTCCTGTCTTTCTAGTAGAATCTGTGTATCAGGGTAAACAAAGCTCCTGTTGATAAACAACAGCTCTTTATTTTATTTATTTTTTTAAAGATTTTATTTTTAGAGAGGAAGGGAGGGAGAAAGAAAGGGAGAGAAACATCAATGTAAGGAAAAGAGAGAGAAACATTGGTTTATTGTTTCACTTATTTATGCATTCATTGGTTGATTCTTGTATGTGCCTTGACCAGGGATCAAACTCACAACCTTGGCGTATCGGGATGATGTTCTGACGAACTGAGCTACCCAACCAGAGCAGCTCTTCTTTAAAAAGAATGCCAGTCAATAAATGTGGAAGGAGTAATAAAATTAGAAAATTATCATTTTGCAACCTCCAGTGAAATAATTGATTGTGCAGTATAATCCATGGACCCTGTTAACCCTACTCAGATTCTAATAATCCCCTGGGTCAGCTGCTACTTCCTCCACACATGGACTTCCTCTTCATCTCACGCCTAGACCTATTCTTGATCTGGAGCACGCTCTCAGCTCTACTTGGATGCCGCATATCCCACTGGGCTGCTGTGGTTCTCCCCGTCCCACAGAGACCCTTAAGTTACATGATCCCATCTGATAGCTTTTGGACTAGATTTCCTGGAAGGAAAGGACAAGGAAGAGCAACTGGACCCTTGGTTTTAACTCTCAAGACGTAGATGTATTGCAGCATTTAGAGTGATAGGTGCAGTTGTCTTTCCTAGTGAAGGAATGCTACTAATTCCAATTTTTAATTTTACTTTCTTCCTTAATATTGCCACTTTTTGAATAATGTAATTATATTAACATGATTATTAATGTAATATTTTAGTAGCCTGGTTTAACTTCTACCCTGATTTTTTTATTTTTAAGAGCTTGTCAGTAATTCGGTTATTGTGAAAATACAGTAAATCCTAACTCGACGTCATTGATGGGTTCTTCAACTTTATGCAAAATGATGTAATATGAAACCTGTTTTACCATAGGCTAATGGATACAAGCAAAAGTTAAATTTCTTATCAACATTGTAACAGAATGCCAGTGGTCGAAACAATGTTATTCAAGGACCTGCTGACTTAGAATGTCTGCCAACTAATTCATACCATTTGTTATGCTTCCCAAAACATCTAAAGTAAGGCATTTGTTCACCAAATGTTGAGTGCTCATTCTGTATAGGACACTGAGGAATAAAAAGTAAGTTATATATTGCCTTTTTCTAGCAACTTGCCTTCTAGCTTGGGAGAAAGGGTTATGCACAACTACCTATCATATTGTGGCTGTGTACTTGGATGCAATAAAACGTCTCTGTTTTCCAAACTAGTCTCCAATTTCCAAGCTGCCTTCTGTACCCTGGCCTGTCTTTGTTAACATGCTTCTCTTTTTCTCAGGTTAGTTCCCCAGAGACCAAGGAATTAAAATATCCTGCAGTTGCATTGAGCTAAGCATATTATATTTTATGTACGTTGGAATCTGGAGTAGCATCAAAGTATGGTAGGACCAGATGATGGAAGGCCAGCAGTATTTTTTGTGAGTCAGTAGAAATTAGAAGCTGGGCATTAAAAAAGATTGGTCTTCGGTATATGAAAGCTTTTTTGAAGCTCTGGGAGTGAATTTGACTACAAGGAAGGAGGAAGAAAGCGGAAAGAATCTTTGGAAATAAATACTTCCATGGAACAGTTGGAAGAACAACAGGAAGTAAAGCCTGAGAAGTAGAAGTGTGGGTTGAGGAGCTGATCCTGGCACTGATAATACTGGGAGTGCCAGTAGGTAGGTGCCCTAGAAAGGATCGTAGGTGGTTTTTGGTGACTTTATTTTTACAAAAAATAGCTTTTGTCAAGCACCCTAAGTGAGATCGATATGGAATCAGCAGATAATGAAAGATGGAGATCCTCAAGTCCCTTTAACATTTCATATAATAATAGTTTGGTGATAATGAACTCCTTTAGTTTTTCCTTGTCTGGGAAGCTCTTCATCTGCCCTTTGAGTCTAAATGATATCTTTGCTGGGTAGAGCAATCTTGACTTTGAGATATCTCACAGGTAGAGATATCTTGACTGGGTAGAGCTTTTCATGACTTTGAATATTTCTTCCCAGTCTCTTCTAGCCTGCAAAGTTTCTTTTGAGAAATCAGCTGACAGTCTTATGGGAACTCTCCTATAAGTAACTAACTTGTTTTCTCTTGCTGCTTTTTAGATTCTCTATCTCTGACCTTTAGCATTTCAATTATGATTTGTCTTGGAGTAGGCCTCTTGGCATCCATCTTGTTTGGGAGACTGTGCTTCCTGGACTTGTGTGTCTATTTCCTTCACCAAATTAGGGAAGTTTTCTTTCATTATTTCTTCAAATAGATTTCCAGTTTCTTGCTCTTTCTCTTCTCCTTCTGGCACTCCTATGATACAAATGTTGGACCTCTTGAAGTTGTCCTAGAGGCTGCTTGTACTATCCTCATTTTTTTGGATTCTTTTTTCTTTGTATTCTGATTGATTTTTTGTTTCCTTTGTTCCAAATCATTGATTTGATTCTCAGCTTCATCCACTTTAATGTTGTTTCCCTGTAAATTGTTCTTTATTTCAATTAGTGTATCCTTCATTTCTTACTGGGTCTTTTTTATGCTACTGAGGTCCTCACTAAGTTCCTTGAGCATCCTTGTAAACAGTGTTTTGAACTTTGCATCTGATAGATTGCTTATCTCCATTTCGTTTAGCTCTTTTTCTGGAGTTTTTGTCTGTTCTTTCATCTGGGCCATGTTTCTTTGTCTCCTCATTTTGGCAGCCCCCCTGTGTTTGTTTCTATGTATTAGGTAGAGATGCTTTGACTTCCTGTCTTGGTAGTATGGAGTAGGTGCCCTGTAGGGTCCAGTGGCACAACCTCCCCTATCACTCAAGCTGGGTACTCGAGGTTTGCCCTTCATAAGGGCTGAGTACATCCTCCTCTTGTAGTTGAGGCTTGGTTGCTGTTGGCAAATCAGTGGGAGGAATTTACCCAGGCCAGTCAACTGCAGCAATTGGCTGTGACCACATACCACCAACCTCTGCCCTCAATGGAGGGTCACCTGTGCAGGGGCAAGGTGGTGATGCTCCGACATGGTCTGTAGCCAGACCTGGGGTTTCCTGGGTGGTGCTGGCCAAGGTCAGACCCCACCTGTGTCTTCCCTGCAGCCACCATGCCTGAGCTATAAAGCAGTCTGAGATGGCTGCTCTTTGCGCTGGGCCTGGAGATTCCCAGGCAAAGCCAAGCTGTGCATCTAGGCTGGCTGCTGTTAGTACCTGGCCTTGGTCTTACTGAAGCCAGCTCTTGCTTCTTTGGTAGGATTTAGGGAGTTGTGAAGCATGAGCCAAGACCAGCCATTCATACGGAAAAGCAGCTTGGATGGACCCGTAAATTGGGTGGGACCGCTTCTTGGTTATCCCCAAGACAAGTGAAACAGTGTTATCCAGGTTGATGGAGTCTCAGATATGGCATCAGCTTGTTGGCTCTGTGGCGGGGGGGGTGGTTAGAAAAGGGACAGTGGCCCCTGCTCTCCTTTCTACCAGACACTTCAGTTTCTCCCAGTATTGCCGCTGGTGCCTTTAATGCTACTGCCCTGGTGCTGGAGCTCAGAGGGAGTGAGTCTGAGTTGGTGAGTCCATGTGTGGATTCTTTAAGAGGAACTGCTTGGGGGGGTCCAAGCAGTTTCTTCCACTGACTCAATTCCTGCTGGTTTTTACAGCCAGAAGTTGTGGGGACTTATCTTCCTGGCACTGGAACCCTGGGTTGGGGGACCGGGTATGGGGCTGGGACTCCTCACTCCTGAGATATCCCTCTGGAATTTTTATCTACCACATGTAGGTAGGGGACCAGCCAGTTCCGTGCCTGTGCCCTTCCTACCAGTCTAGAGAGATGTGGTTTCTTTAATTCTGCAGTTGTCAAACTTCCATTTAACTCGATTTCTGCTTGTTCTTCTGTGAATGATGGTTCTCTGTTTCAGTTGTAATTTTGATGTGGTTGTGCAAAGAGGCGAGCTATGTCTGCCAGCTCCACCATTTTGACTGGAAGTCTTGTCTTTTATATTTTTATGATGTTTTGATATTAAATTAGTTAGAATATCTAAGATGTACGTTCTTTTCTCTCTTAGATCTGTGATTTTGGCTTGGCCCGCGTTGCAGATCCAGACCATGATCACACAGGGTTCCTGACGGAGTATGTAGCCACACGTTGGTACAGGGCTCCAGAAATTATGTTGAATTCCAAGGTAAGGAACAAATTTGCATAAAAAGAAAACTAGGAAGCAAAAGACCCGTGGACATGTGTTGCAGTAGATTTCTCTCTCAGTAAGCCGGTTTCCACTTGAGTTTAATTTGGCCTCTTTGGTCAGAACCCAGATGCTGTCATAATCTCCTGTTCAGCATTGGGCCCTGGGTCCTGGGTTTTGGCCTCTGCACCTCAGCTGGAGTAGTGCTGACATGTTATAGCATTGGAAGGCATGCCTCTCTCTCTGGTCACAGTTACAATAAATGGTCTTTGTCCTTGGCCAGCTCTGCTGAAGTTTTAGCTGTGACAGCTTTTACACCTGCTACCACTGCTGGGTGCAGGCTGAGTTGGTGTTAGAGGTTATCCAATAATGTGTCTCTGTGAACATGCACTAGGGCTGTTCTGTAAAGGTCAGATTTATCTGATAATAAGAATATCTCCACCCCGGCTGGTACAGCTCAGTGGATTGAGCATCAGCCTGTGAACCAAAGGATTGCTGATTCGATTCCTCAGTCAGGGCACATGCTTAGGTAGTGGGCCAGATCCCCGGTAGTGGGTGCACGAGAGGCAACCACGCATTGATATTTCTCTCCCTCTCTTTCTCCCACCCTTCCCCTCTGTCTAAAAATAAAATAAATAAAATCTTAAAAAAAAAAAAAAAAAGAATGTCTCCAGTAAAATTATAATTTGGAGGAAACGTAGGTCTGGAAAAAATAGGAATGCTATGGATTCTTCCAAAATTGTGTGATAATCTTGCTTCCAAATGACATGTTCATCTGATCTCCAAGTGGCTGTGAAGAGTATATCTAATTTACAGGTAGACTCTTCTAATAAGGTTTGAGTCTTAGTCAGATAAAATAATTGAATAAATATATAAAAGAAGAAAAAGTGAAGTATGATACCTTTGTTAGGCTTATGAAACAAGTGGCAAGCATTGAGGGCTTCTGTGGAGATTCAGATTCAGTGTTTTTAATGTATCATTTGCAAATAATATGTGGATAAGGTGTCAAATTTAGAGAATTTAAGTGGGCCTGACATACTTCCTGCATCTATCTTATATCTCAAAATTAGATTCTTGAACTTAGTTTTATTTACCACAATGTAACATTAAGAAACATGAAGAAAAGCATGGACAACATTGTGGTGATTGCTTGGGGGAGAGGGATATAAGGGTGCTAAATGGTAATGGGAAAAAAGACAGTAAGGGTTAAATTTTTTTAAAAAGAAACATGAAGGGCAATAAAAACAGACATTGGACCTCGTGTCTCAGATCCAGGAACTCTAAACTGTATTCTCTTCCTCCATCCATTATGAGTAACACAATAGAACGGTTTGGGATGAACATTAGAGTGCTTTTGTGCGGAAATGGAATTTGTTTAAAGCAGTTAGTTATTCTTGATATCATACATTTATTCAGTTATAAAAGTAAAATTCCATTAAATTCCATTATATAAGGAAGGATTCGATATAACAAATGTTTTAAAGAAGAAAATACTAAGTTGATTCTCTTATAGTTTTGTATTACAAATAGTCCCACATACCAGTTTCCTTTTTGGGACTGGCCACATGACAGCCATTCCATGCACATGTTCAGTGCCTGCTGATTATAAAGGAGAGCTGTCAGTGCCGTTTTTATACTGGTAGCTTCATGGTCTTATAGCCTCCATCCCAACTTGAAATACCTCCACTATCTTTACTTCTCAGTCACCATCCAGGGGGCAGTAACCAGGGAGGGTGGCCTTTGTTCTGCAGGGTGCCTGGCTAGGTCTGTCTTTTCCTTGCAGAGTTAACTATAATGAATTTTTTTTTTTTTTGCAGCCTAAGAATGTTACTTCTACCAATATATTCACGCTTTTATTTATTTAGAATATTCTCTAACCTGTAGAAGAATTGAGAGTACAGTGAACACCCACATACCAACAATCTCACTTAGGTTCACCAGCTGTTAACATTTCACTCCCTCTATTCTCTTCTCTTTGGTCAAACCCTCTGACATTTCACCAACAGAAACTAACACTTTATTCCTAGACTCTTTAGGCCACACTAATACTTCTAAAAAGGATGAGTGTTCTCTCCCCACAGCCACAATACCCTTAGCACACCTGAGACAATCAGCATTAATATAGTGACATCCCAGTTGTGTGTGTGTGTGTGTGTGCGCCCCCACCCCCACCCTGATGATAAAAGAGTTCTTTACACCGTTTTGGTTTTGTTTTCAGTCTGTGATTTAATCAAGCTTCACACACTATGCTCAGACTAGAACAGCTCTCCCACTCTTTCTATCTTCATGATATCACAATGCATTGCAGAGTACAGATAAGAGCTGTTTTGCATAGTGGTTTGCTGTCTGAATCTTTTGGACATGTTCTTCATGATTAGTTTTAGGTCACATCTTTCCGGCACAAACCCTACAGATTCATGGAAACCATATATGTGGATCTTCTGTTTCCCAGCAGCCTTTCCACGATGGTTTATCTCTTGACCTTTGCCTTTATCGCTATTGTATTGGGGTTTGCAAAACGGTGTTTTTCTAAATTTATTGTTTCTTTTACATTTATTACCTGGCATTTTTCTATAAAGAGGAGCCTTCTCTTTGTTCTCCTCTGTCTCCCTTGTTTGTTTTTATTATTATTATTATTTTTGTTTTTAAAACATTATTATGGATTCATGGATTTTTTTTTAAATGTGCTAATACTTTGTTTTTTTTAAATACTCATGTTGTCCCGGTTTGGGTAAGCTAGAGTGCTGTGTGGGTGTTTATGAATTTGTACCATTTCATTTTTGATAGAATTCTCAACTTGCAGAAATGTTTCAAGAAAAGTGTAAAGCCATGGTTCTGAAACATTCTAGCTTCTGTGTCTTAGCTCTGGTTAGTGTGGCTCAGTTGGCTGGAGTGTTGTCCTGTACCACAGGATTGCATGTTTGATTCTTGGTCAGGTTATTAAAAAAAAAAAATTGTCTAAGACCCCAAACAGCTTTTATTTATGTGAGTTATATCTATCAATATTTACTATATAGAAATTAAAACTGAAACTTCTAAAAGGTATTGGGTTTGGTTATTTTTTGTGGGGTTTTTTGGCAAAGAAAGGTTTCTTGATCGAGAAGGCCTGGCTTGAGAAGATGGGAGGACTAATTTTCAATCCATCTAAAGAGAGTCTGGAATCCGGGCATCTTTTATTGTTAAGGGAAGGGAAATAGGTTGAAGCAAGGGGTGTTTGCTGGCCATAGACAGGTAGGTATCAAAAGGGATCCAAGAATGAGTGCAGAATTTCTCAATTTCTTTGTTCCCCGTTGGTCCATTGACTGTCACTGATCTGAGTCTAGATATGGAGACTTCTCTGAATCCCATAGAGAGCTAGCTGACTAAGGTCCAAGAGACGTGTTTTTACTCCAGAGGTGATGTACCAAGGATGAGTGGCACCCAGAAGGCCCCCCCCTCCGAGTCCTCAACGCAAAAGAGCCCTGGCAGCTGCTGAGAACTCACATACAGGGGAGGGCAGTTGGGGGCTAATCCATATGGATACTGGCTCCTGGGTGGCTCACCATTTGTGACAGGCCAAAGGTTCATGTGCCTGATCTTTCAAAAGAAAGGCCAATACTCAACAGCTCAAAGTTTGGAGCAAGAAAAGATTTATGGATCAAGAAGGCCTAGCTTGAAAAGATGGCAGGACTAATTTTCAAGTCCATCTTCAAAAAGTATCAACTTTTAAATAACAATAAAAATCTACTACATGTTAACACAAATGAGATTTTTTGTGTTAGAAAATTTGTGAGAAGCCCTGGCTGGTTTGGCTCAGTGGATTGAGTGCCAGCCTGTAAAACAAAGGGTTGCCAGTTCAATTCCCCGTCTAGGGCTTATGTCTGGGTGGCAGGTCAGGTCCCCAGTAGAGGGCACTGGGGCAGTGACACATTGATGTTTCTCTCCCTCTCTTTTTCCCTCCCTTCCCCCTCTAAAAATAAATAAATAAAATCTTTTTTTTTTCTTTAAAGAAAATTTGTGTGAGAAGAGTAGCATTTTCATTTTACAAATCTCTTCAATATCTGTCTTAATTGAATACTGCTGGATTCTCATCTGCTTGTACAATTAACCTGTCAAATACATTCTTTTAGTTTAAGTTATGAAGATAAGTCTTCACACAGTAGATGTCTTTTCAGCTACTTGTGGCTGTTCTTTGATGCTATACCACAACTCAACAAATGAAATGTTAGTTGCAATGTGGAATCTGAAAATTTGATATTGCTTTATTAAAATCCATTGGTCTACCTTACCCATATCCATTCATGATTTTGTAATAGCAAGTGTTTAGAAAATAATGGTTCACTGAGTTAGGCAGGTTTTCTGAATGTTGTCATATTTCATGTATAAAATCATGTCATGAAACCTCTGAAAAATCTCCTGTAACAGATTGGACTTATGAGAGATGAGTAAAAAGAAAACATCACAGTAGTAGGTATAAAAGTAGTGTCACCTCTCATATCCCTGGAGGGAAGTCATATGGGCCTCTGGACCACCCTTGGAGAGCTGCTAGATAGAATTTCTGCATATCTTTCACTCAAGATTCAAACTTACCAAGTCTTTATCCTTTGTCCCATTTACTTTTTCATTCTGTATGTGTATTTTTTTTTCTGAGTCATTTGAGAGTAATTTGTAGGTGTGCTCATTTCAATGTTTATTTTATTAGAACAGTGGCTCCAGTGTTTCCTGAAGATCCTCGGCGATGTTTGGAGACATTTTTGCTTTTCACAACTGAGAGGGAAGTAACTCCTGGCATTGAGTGGTTCTCAGTCAGAGTTGCTGCTAAACATCTTACAGTGCACAGGAGAGCCCCCACAAAAAACTCTCATATAGCCAAGGGTGAGAGACCCTGCCTTAGAAGAAGGACATTCTCTAATATGACCATAGTACAGTAATCAAAAGTAGGAAATTTAACACTGATCCACTATCTAATGCACAGTTGATATTCACATTTTGGATATTTTTCCAATAAAACCTTTATACCTTTTATCTCCCCGGCCCAGGCCTACACACTGCTTTGTTTCTTTAGTGTCCTTTTAATCTGAAATAGTTCCTCAGCCTCTCTTGACCTTGACATTTTTGAAGGGTGCAAGTCAGCTATTTTGTAGAATAATCCTTAGGTTATGTCATGAATTTTAGTCACGAAGACCACAAAAACCATGTTTTCTTCTCAGTGCATCATATCAGAGGCACATCTGGCTTACGTCAGTATTAGCGGAGTGCATGTTGATCTTTTGGGTAAGGTGGTGTCCTCCAGGTTTCCACCATTGTTATGGTTAGCTATATTAACCATAATTATTAATGAGTTAATAACTAATTACAGTTTGGAGTTTGTGGGGAAGTACTTTGACTATATAAGTTTTATCTTCATCAAACTTTCAGCAACTAGTTTCACTATCCATTAATAATTTCATAACTCTTTCATTCTTGTTCTCTTTTAGTCCTTTCCATTTATTAATTCATGGTTATTTTATTCAGTGGCTTATAATCCATATCTATCATTCTGTGTTTTGATGCTCAGATTGTCTCAGATTTTTCAGTAGGAGCCATTTTGACATGTGCCCGCTGTGCTTACTTGCTTTTGGCACTGGATGCTCCAGGTTTACTTTATAGTACTTTCCCTGTTCCAGACTTGGAGCAGCCATTTCTCCAGGGAGCCCTGGTTCCTTTTAGTTAGTTATTTTTTTATTTTAAATGTTCCTCTTTATGTGGTTTGGCCCAAAGCAAAAGTTATTTTGGATTACAAGAATTTTGGAAAGAAATATTTTGAAATTCAACCCCATTTTATCATAGCTGTAAATCTGATCATTAATTCTTTGATTTTCAAAAAAAAAAAAAAGCTTTCCTAAACTTTTAATATTTAGCCAAATTCTTTTGTTTTTCATGTTATTTCTTCCATTTATCACTATACCCAGCATTTTCCATAAAATTCAGCTTTTTTTTTGCACTGTTGTATGATTTAGATCATTCCTCCATGTCTTTACACAGAGTTTCTTTAAAAGAAAAATTATACCTGAAAAATTAATAGAAAAAGAACACAAGAAGTAGGGATTGGTAAAATATGATGGAACCAGAACAAATTTTTTTTTTTCTTTCTTTCTTTCTTTCCTTTTTTTTTTTTTTTTTTTTTGGAGAGATCAAGGGTTTTCAGCTTGACTTTTTTTAAAATGATTTGCAAAATGGATAAAAATATACTGTAAGTGTAACAGCACCCCTTCTTTTGAGTGGGTTTCCAGGTTTCCGAAATGAGTGAATGGGCCACAAAGCAATGGGTATTACTGCTTTTTCTTGTTTCCAGCTTCAGTGTATAAGGATTCCAATTCTTTCTCTCAAATTATTTGAAAAAAGAAGTGAAGTATACTTTGCAAATTCTGATTTAATAAGTTAATCAACTTCAAAGAGAAGTAAAATTAAGTAGTCTTGGTTGTTCAGTGTCTTTTAAGAATGCCAAGTTATTATTGGCTTCTCCATCTCTTTTCAATTATTTATGAATTATAGAACCAAAGAAGAAGCTAAAACTCCTGACAGCCATGTGCCTGTCATGTAGGAAGATCTCATTGTGTCGTATAACACCAGACACCATTCTCCGTCTTTTCTTGCTTTCTCCTGCAGGGCTATACCAAGTCCATTGATATTTGGTCTGTAGGCTGCATTCTGGCAGAGATGCTCTCCAACAGGCCCATCTTCCCAGGGAAGCATTATCTCGACCAGCTGAACCACATTCTGGGTAAGGTTCCTGAGCATATTAGGGTCTAGATTTACTCAACTTCATTTTCCCACAGTTTACATCAGTCATTTCATTAAGAGTTCTAACAGCTCTTTAACCTATGACAGA
Organism: Mormoops blainvillei; assembly: GCA_004026545.1. NCBI lineage: Eukaryota > Metazoa > Chordata > Mammalia > Chiroptera > Mormoopidae > Mormoops > Mormoops blainvillei. The sequence continues at coordinate 103,764 of PVJD01003040.1, read as the reverse complement.
CATGAGTTTTTAACCTTCCTTGATTCAAAATGTCAAGAACCCTTGTTGCCCTGGCCGGTGTTGCTCAGTGGGTTGGAGCATCATTCTATAACCAAAGGGTTTCAGGTTCGATCCCTGTCTGTGTGTGCACAATCCCTGGTCTGGTCGCATATGGGAGGCAAACAATTGCTGTCCCTCTCGCCCTTCCTCTCTAAAAAAGCAATGGAAAAATGTCCTCAGGTGAGGATTAAAAACATAATAATAAAATGTTAAGGATCCTTGTAAAAACTTGTTAATAAGAAAAGTAAGCATTGGGCCCTGGCTGGTGTGGTTCAGTGGATTGAGCACCGACCTGTAAATCCAAAGGTCACTGGTTCGATTCCCAGTCAGAGCACATGCCTGGGTTGCAGGCCAGGTCACCTGTTGGGGCATATGAGAGGCAACCTATCTATCAGTGTATCTCTTGCACATCAGTGTTTGTATCCCTCTCTTTCTTCCTCCCTTCCCCTCTTTAAATAAATAAAATCTTTTAAAATTAAAAAAAAGAGAAAAACAAGCATTGGAGGGCGGTGTGAGAATCATTAATTATCAAGGTCCATTCTGCCGTACAGCTAGCTGATAGTGTGTGGTCAGTTTACGTGGGTTTTGATGATTAACAGCTAATTATTTTATCTGATAGGTATTCTTGGATCCCCATCACAGGAAGACCTGAACTGCATAATCAATTTGAAAGCGAGAAACTATTTGCTTTCTCTCCCACACAAAAATAAGGTGCCATGGAACAGGCTGTTCCCAAATGCTGACTCCAAAGGTAAATATTATTTCGTTGATTATATTTTTGAGGCTTAGCTTTTTGTTTTTATGTTTCTTTTACTTGTTAAATCATTAAGTCACTAGCTGAAAAGTTAGCCTATGGCTATTAGATAATGCCTGTCTATTGCTCTCTTCCCTTTTCATTTAGGAGCAGTTTCAGTAGAGTAAGAGAATCTGGGAGTGACTGTCTAGTTTTCTGCCTTACAGTTTCTTTGCCACTTCTTAACTTGGATTGCATTTACTTTTTTAGGGTTCAGAAAGTCGAGGACTCTGCAAAACAAATTACTCTTTTTTTCATCTTGTCATTTAATAATTTTTACAGTCAGGTTTATTAAATAATAATTTGTGAAGAGTAAAATTCATGCTTTTTAATTGGGCACGTCTTTGAATTTTGACAAACATATACAGTAAGGTCACCACCACCACAGTCAAGATAATGAAGTAGTTCCTTCAACCCCAGAAGTTGCCTCTTGCTCCTTTGTACTGATTTCCCTCCCCTATTCCTTGGCAATTTCTGATCTGATTTCTGTCTCTATAGTTTTGTCTTTTATAGAATATAATATAAATTCAATTATACAGAATGTAGCCTTTTGTGCCTAGATTCTTTCACTTGAGATTTATCTGTATTATTGCTCATGTCAGTCTCTTCAACAAATGGTACAGGAATAATTAGACATCTGTATGCAAAAAAGAAAAAAGGAACAGAAACCTACTGAAACTATTAAACTTTGTGGAAACAACAGGACAGTCTTCAAGACCTTAGGTTATGGGAAGATTTCTTAGGTAGGATTCCAAGAGCATGATTCATAAAAGAAAAAAGTAATACATTATCCCTGACCAGTGTGGCTGAGTTGATTGGAGTGTTGTCCCATAAACCGGAAGGTTGCAGGTTCAATTTCCAGTCAGGACACATACCTGGGTTGTGGGTTCAGTCCCAGTTGGGGCACGTGCATTGATGTTTCTCTCTCTCTCCCTCCCTTCCCCTCTCTCCTAAAAAAATAGAAAAAGTAATACATTAGATTTTATTCTTTGAATTTTTAACTTTGTTTAATAATTATATTATGCTTCGTTTCCATTTAACATGTATCTGCTAAATATATTAAGTAGCTCTTGTTTTTGTTTTTTTTTTAACTTTATCCTATTATATAAAGCTGTGGTGGGCAGAATAATAACCCCACCCCCAAGTGGTCTACCTTCTAATTCCCAGATTCTGAATATGTTATACTACCTGGCAAAGAGGAATTAAGGGTGCTTAAATTCAGCTGACTTTAAGATAGGGAAATTATACTGGATTATCTAGGTGGACCTAATGTCATGACCAAAGTCCTTAAATATTTTGAAAGAGAATCAGAAAAGAGAACCAGAAAGAGAGGTAGTGGTTTGCTAGCACCTTGTGCTTCTCCTTCCATATTTTTCTCCATCTCCATACATATGCATATTTTTACCTAAGTAATTATTCCCTGAAGGTTATTGTTAATGGAATTGTCTTGAGTATTTTTCCATGTTAGTACATACATCTAGTTTATCTTTAATGATTTTACAATATTTTCATCCAATCTTCTGTTGAAAGTTCAGCTTTTTCTAATTTTTGCTATTTTATGTGAGTGTTTTAAAAAATATTTTCAGTATTTAGAAATAGAATATTATATTTTATTTTGATTTTTGATTTTTTTAGAGGGAGAGAAATATCGATGTGAGAAACATCAGTTGGCTATCTTCCATACATGCCCTGAGTAGGGACAGAACCTTAAACCCAGGCATGTGCCCTGACTGGGAATCAAACCAGCAGGCTTGTGGTTTGTGAGACAACGCTCAACCAACTCAGCTACAAAACTGCATAATTAAAACTTCATAATAAATAAACCTTCCAGGCTTTCCACCTGTTTGTTTTCTCACTCTTTGCTGTAGTTAGTGATGAGTTTTGTATGAGGCTATTTGTAAGGCTTTTTAAAGCTTATTTTCCGTATGTTAAGATTATGAACTTTGAGATTGGTCTATTCAGATAATAATTAACACCACTAAAATCCAGAAAATTAATTTTGAAATGTAGGCTTTGGATGAATACAATGAAGCAGGGAAGAACTATAAATAGAATAAAGTGGAGAAATGGAGTTGGTGGTGCTACAGTGAGCAGTACAGCGTCATGTGTTAGGAGCATAGGCTTTGCAGCCAGACCTCCTGGGCTCAGTCCATAGCTCAGCAGCTTGACTAACTATGTGAACTTTGAACAAACTAACCTCTCTGGGACTCAGTTTTTCTGTTTATAAAGTAGAGTAGTAATAGTACGTGTATCACAGAGTTGTGTGATACAGAACCTGCATCACAGGGTTACATCACTGGCATTTGTAGGTCTAGATTCTGATCTCAAGACTGAAAGTTTTTCATTTAAATATCTAGGACATCTTTCCAAATCTGTAGTTATAAAGAGTGATTACAGTGCTTCCTAGTAGGGATGACCTATAATGTCTTTCGCCAGTCTCCTATTGGACATTGAAGTTTCTACATCAGTTATCTATTGATGCATAACAAGCCACTCCACACTCAAACTCGGGTCCTTAAGACAACCACTGCACATTTGTTCACAAGACCATGGCTGGGCGCAGTTGGGTGGGTCTGTTCTGCTCACTTCAGATTGCACGGTCTAAGGTGGCCTCCCAGCATCTTGCAATTGGTTCACCTCTTATCCTGCACTGAGGCAGGCTGGGCTCTTATGATGGCGGAAATATTCCAAGGGAGCCAGAGCAGAAGCTCCGAGGTCTCTCAAGGCCAGGTCTCAGAACAGCAGACACTTCTGCCACAGTCTCTTGATCAGAGCAAATCCCAAGTTCACCCTGGATTCAAGAAGTAGGGAAATAAATTCACTCATTGATGGGAGGAGCTATAAAGAATTCATGGCCACATTTAATCTGCCTGCAGGTTGTTTCGGGTTTTTTTGTTTTGTTTTTTACTATAACATACATACATTTGTTTATTTAATGAATAGATCTGAGCGTCTCTTCTATGCCATCAAGTGTTCTAAGCCTTGGACATAAAACAGCAGTAGTAAGGCAGATTAAGAGCCTGTCTACAGGGAACTAACAGTCTAGATTTATATGAAAATGACATAAAGAAATGAAGACCTCAGGGAACTCAAGAAATTAAAACTTTTTGAGTTGAAACATTAGTGCTTTTAAGTTTGGTTGTTGATAGTTCACAGAAAAGGAAGTGTAAATGTCTCTTAAACAGAAAGGCACTCATTTTTTTTTTATTATATGAGATATGAACTTTGAAAAGTCAGTCATTCTGTTTCCCCCCCACACACACACACACACTCATCATAGTAGCAAGCATTAATAAGTTTGATAACCCACTGTGTGGTCGAAGCTGTGGGGAAACGGATGTTCTCAGAGACAGCTGGGGGAGTATAAATTGGTTGAGTCTCTCTGGAGTACAGTTTGGCAATTCTGTCACATGTCTTTTGTTCCAGCAATTCTGGCTGGGTATTGAGCTTTTGAGTCTGCCAACCAAATGGGGGAGAATTGGCATTTTAATTTGTTTTTTCTTTAATTAAGAGTGGGAATGAATATTTTTTCATATGTTTGTTGGAAATTCCTGATTGCTGAGTCCCTTGAACCAGTAGTAGTATGGATTTTTCTTCAGAGGAGCCTAGCTTAAGATTCTCTCCAAAGGCTTGAAGGGGAAGAAATGATAATTATTTAGCAGATGGTGCTAGGCTAGTTGAATAGCTATTTGGAAGAAAATCAATTTAAATTATTACTCACATCAAAAGTAAATCCGAAAGAATTAATGATTAAATACTTTTTTAAAAATCATACTGTTGAAAACTAACAGTATTTATAGAGCATTCAATATTTTTCTGATCTGTGCATGGAGAATGAGTATAGCCCTTTAAGCTTTAAAAATAAAGAGACATAAAAATGGTAGATATGATAACATAAAAGTTTTAAAACTTAAAATAGATTAGATAGATGAGCCCTGGCTGGTGTAACTCAGTGGATTGAGTGTCAGCCTGTGCACCAAAGGGTCGCCGGTTCAATTCCCCAGTCAGGGCACATGCCTGGGCTGGAGGCCAGGTCCCCAGTAGGGGCAACTACACACTGATGTTTCTCTCCCTCTCTTTCTCTCTCCCTTCCTCTCTGTCTAAAAAAAATAAATAAGCTCTTTTAAAAATAATAAATAAAACCTTAAAAAAGTAGATAGAGCAAGTGTGAACAATAGGTAGAAAATGTTCTCAATTGAATAAGATTTTAAAAGTGCCCTAGCCTGTCATTTTGAAGGCAGCACAGCATAGTGGTTAAGCTGTGTGCACTGGAATTGGTCTCTCACTTTGGAAAAGTTAGTTAACCTCTCTGTTTCACAATTTCCTCATCTCAAATTGGGACAAATTGCATTTCCCTCCCAACATAGGATAATTTGGGAGGGTTATGTGAATTATCAGTTATTAATGTTAAGCCCATCATTAATATTGTTAGGGTATAAACAAAGAAAAATCTAAGGCTTCATTAGATAAATAAATCAGCAAAAGACAAGAACATAATTTATAGAAATTACACAATTAAGAAATTTATAGGATCATAATTAAGAAATTCTGAGATGAGGAAAATATAGGAGGAGCAGCTTTGCGGGGTAGCATTTGAGAATTTAGTTCGTGCCATGTTAAATTTAAGCCATCTGTTAGGCAGTAGGAACAAACCAAATGACAAATGTTTATTAAGTGGTTGAGTAGATTGTGATGCATCTACTTAAAGGAATATTAAAAGTCATTAGCCCTGGCTGGTGTGGCTAAGTGGATTGGATGCCGGCCTACATACCCAAGGGTCACTGGTTTCATTTCCAGTCTAGGGCGCATGCCTGGGTTGTGGGCCGGGTCCCCAGACGGTGGGGTGTGTGAGAGGCAACCACACATTGATGTTTCTCTCTCTTTCTTTCTCCCTCCCTTCCCCTCTCTAAAAATAAACAAACAAAATCTTTTTTTAAAAAAGTCATTAAAAGTGATTTGTAAAAAGTTTGATAACATGGGAAAATACTAATGATCAATATTTACTGGGGAAGTAATACAGCATTTATACTATATAGTATGATCTTAATTAGGTACGAGAAAACACATAGAAAAATTCTGTAAACCATGTCAAAAGATCAGCAGTGGTTACCACTGAATGATGGGGCTGTGGGAACTGAAGTGAAGGATCTTGGGTGAGTCATTCACACAGATTTGAGGGTCAGCCATTCGAGTCGTCCTCAGTTCCCCCTAATGAGAACCTATTGCTAACTGATTTGGGCCTGAAGAAGGACTTTACTGTCTGTCATGACTGATAAACCTAGTAGTATTGGGATTCCCAGAAACAGTCACTTTGACTAGAATCTGGACTCTTTTACTTTCAGGATTATCTTCCTCTGTGCTCTTTCTTGTTAGTCTCTTATAGTCACTGGATGGCCACCAGCAGCTCCACTGACACATTTCCTTATAGTTTCAGCCCAAGTATAGGACTAACGCTCATTGCTTCCTTGTACCCATCCTAGACTAGTCATTGTGGCCAAGGGAACCCACCCAGGTGACTAGCCAAGCCAGTGTTACCATTCCCACAGCACAGCCAGGGAGTGCGGGCAAGCTCGAGAGCCCCCCATGGCAAGTGCATTTCCATGTGGTCAGAGGGCAGTGGACACTGGCAAGCAAAACCAACAGATGAAGAGAGATGAGGAATTCTGTTCTTTCTCCCCCACTTTTGTTTATTTTTTAAAATTAAAAAAAAAATGCAGTTTACATAAGAAGTCTCTCCATATCTCATATAACCTACTTTTGGAAAAGCTTCTAGACTTTGTTATTGTCCCTGTAAATATGTAAGTTGCAAATGCGATCATAAGCTCTATCCTATTACTCATGGAGTGTTATTAATGTGAAGCTTGGGTGGGAGTTCTAGGCTGAAGATAGATTTGGGAGTTACTTAACACGTGGCATTTGAAATCATGTAAGATGTTGAGAGGATAGAAGAATGACATATATAAGAAGCTAAATGAACCTTCAGTGGGCAATGGAATTGGAACTCTTGAAGACAGTAGAAAGAATGAACAACAACAAAAAAAAAACAGTGCAGTATTTCACAGAAGTAGAAGATGGCATTATAAGAAAGAGGACATGTTCAGTAGTCACCATGCAGCAGAGAGGCCTCCAATTAAGAGGTCATTGTTGACGACATAAAAGCAATTAAAACATTAGTGTAAGAAGTTTGAAATGAAAAGTGGAGGCAGAAATGACTGGTTTTGGTGAGGGGCACTGGTTGTGATGAGGCCACATGATGCACAGGATTGGCTTTAGTTAGTGAGAGGATCTCCTCTTTCCACAGTGAGGGTGTGTGTGAATCTGGTTTGAGGGACATCCAGGAACATCACTCTGGGGGCTCTCGGTTTTCTCAGTAGCACCCTCAGTAAGATCTGCTGAGAGTAATGAGGGCTAGTAGACAGGAAGGTATGATTTAAGCTGTAAGAGTTGAGAAGAATCTTAGAACGGAGAACAGGCCACCAGGGACTTCCTCCCTTCATGTAGGGGGCCTTCATGAGGTGTTTTCTTTTTAAACCTTGCATTTTTGTGCCACAACAGTTCTCAGTAGCATACTCCTTACACCTCTGAGATCCCCAGGCCTGCTCAGGGTGTCTGTGAGGATGAAACTATTTTTGTAATAACACCAAGGGATTTTTTTTACCCTTTTCTGTGTGCTGCCATCTGTACTCTTGGTGCAGAAGCAGTGGTGAGCAAGACTGCCAGCCCCTCGACACAGGACAAGGCAGTGGAAGCACCGTGCCCTCCCAGCCAAAAACCAAGGCCAGCCAGTGAGAGTGTCCTTGTTGAAGCAGTAATAAATACTGTATTGAACCCCATTCTTTACATATGTCTTGTTAATATTCTAAATGGCAAATATGCGTGGAACATGTCTGCCACATATGAATGCTGTAGTTTTCTCAAGAAAAGTGCTTGCACAGTTTGAATTAATGAGATGCAATAGCTGCCTTTTGAAATCTATTATCAACAGTTTTGAAGAGTTGGCTTTTGTGGTCAGAAAGTTGTGGCAACATAGATTGTAGAGCTAGATCTTTTTCTTGGGCCCCATTAAGAAACTTGGGTTGAGGCTGGAAGTGACAGATTGCAGCCTCGATCCAGGATCAGTTTTGCAGGATAGGTGAGATGGACCCAAAGAGGTGCAGTGGAGAGCCAGTCAGGTGACCCACCACAGGGCCTGGGCCAGAAGGGGAAGAAAAAAGCCTGATGGACCAGAAGGGTGGGTTATGTTGCTAAGCTGAATAGAAGGTGTGGGTTCTCAGAGGGCCCCAGGGAGAGTCAGAGGGCATGGTCAACCTTGGAGGGACTTAGGTCTTTTAGAAGAAATAAAACCTGTATCTAAGGATGCATACGCACAGGCAGCGTGATTCATGCCATCTGAGTGGTGTCAGTGGATTGAAGCATGGCGTGGGAGAAGGGAGACCGGGTCCTCTAACTGTGGGATCAGCACCTGCCAGCTGCTTCCTTTTTCCCTCCTTTTCCCCTCCTGTAGTTATGAATAATGCAGAAATAGTAGTTGGAGTAAAAGGAGGCTAGAGATTCAGTTATTTTTCAAGTAGCAAAAGAAAAAAAAGGAATCTTTTGAAACTGTATCTGGAAGATTAAGAGCCTAGAATTCTTTAACTTAAAGGAACTAAGAGATCTGTTTTAGAAATGCTTAAACTGCAATTATCTAGTTGCCTTGAAGTGGGAAAGTATCCCCCCAACCACTTAAAAACAATGCTGTTAGAATTGGACTGTGACCAGAACCACCTGGACTTTTCCTGACACAGATGGTGTCTAATGGGGCATAAGGGCAAGTGACTTCTAATCTCAGGACAGTGTTCAGGGAAATGTCTGTGAAGTCTTTTGGAGGAGGAGTGTTTTGGAGCAGGAAATGAGGTTAAGTTTTATGACCCATGTTACAGATAAGTCTCTCAGACTTACTCAGCAAAGGGTATGTCATGTGTTCACATACCTGCCTCGTATGCCATGGGACTCAGATTTGAGCAAGAGGTGCCTGAGTTCTTGACCATTGTGCTGCACTGTCCTGACCCTCAATAGAGCCGCCTCAGAAATGGAGCTTGGTTGTGGGCCCAAGACCCCATGTCACAGCTGCAGGAATGAGCACCTTTGCTGCTGCTGCCCAGACGGTGCTTCAGTCAAAACTCAACATACCTAGCTTCCCAAGAAGCCTCCTCTGCTCTGAAAAGTCTTCTAGCCTGTAGAGCAAAATGTCATTGTTGCCTCATTTCCTAAGGTACACTTGTGTGTGTTAAAAAGATTATTGATAGAGGCAAAAATTCATTTCATGGACTTTCAAAAAAAACTTTTACAGTTCCCTTTATGGACATGAGAAAAATTCTTTGTTACGTGGAATTTCTTATCATGTCCAACATGTGGTTTACCACATTTACTATCTTTTAATTGTCTTGAAGATGGGTGGCATGCAACAAGGGAATTCACAAGGCGGAGTCAGAAGTGAGCGTGCAAAAGCATGCACATGCACACATACACACCCCCTTAGCCTGAACTCAGGCAGTTGGGGGCTTCCTCAGCCCTCCACCTGCTTGCTTGAGGTTGTCTTCCCGGCACACAAGCAGCCACTTCAGAAGGTCTGCTGCCCCACTACTCTCAAGGATTGAAAATATTTTTTAGTAGTTGAATGAGTAAAATGATTTTCCTTTACCGTTCTACTCTTAGAGCTTATTGGCATGTCTAATTTGCACATGGATGAGGTTGATAACCTAACTATCACCGTTTCATTAGTAGATGCCTCTCACTGGTTTTTTTATTTGTTTGTTTAAGTGTCATTGCATTTTCTAAAAATATGTGTTCTTTTTCAAACTTGTAATAGATTTTCAGACCTGATCCTTGAGGCCCTTGGATTTCTCAGGGGTGCCTCAGGGCTGTGAACTAGGACCTAAGAGAGGCTTAGGAGCTTTTTGTCTACTCCTCGTCTTGAGGTTCCTTTTAGGATTTAACAAAAGGACCGGCTGCTTAAATCGAAACCACTGGTCTGAGCATCATTAAATAAAAGGAGACATTTTAAAAAGAAGCCCCCCTTTGCTACCTCTTTCCCAGAACAATAATGTCTTTTCTAACACTTACCGTTTCTCATTGAACTCTGTTCGTGATACTAAGTACAGGAGGTGTTCTGTCACATTTCTTGTAACTCTTCCCCCAACCACAGTTAGCCATGCCCTTTGGCTATCCTCATGGCTTGAGGTGGTCCCTGGACACTTCAGTATGGAGTTCATCGGCATAACTGTTCATTAGCCTCCCACCCACCCCTTGTCTCATTCCTATTGCCACACTTGCTTCCTACTGCTACACTCAACATGAAAGAGATGTTCAGCTGCTGGCTACGGTCAGGTCAAGAGAATATGTGTAGTTTGGGGCCCTGGAGGAAGATGCCAAGCTGCAGAGTAGACTGGGTGCCTGTGCTTCACACATGACTCTCAGCCAGGACCTGGAAGGAGGAGGCTAAAACCACATAGGAGGTCAAGTGACTGTTTTCTTCTGTAACCTTGGAGGTCTTCTCTGTATGTTGAAATATAAATTGACCATTGCAGAAATCACTTTGGAGTTGACTTAAAAGAAGTTTAAACATAAAATTGTGGCTTTTGACATCTACAAAGCAGAGTAATGATTAAGGAAAAAGTCCAGATTTAGTAGGCAGACTTGGGTTTGAATTTTGGTCTTCTCTCAACCCATGGCTGACCACATCACCTTTCTGAGCCTGGGTCTGCAATTGTCAGATGGTCACATTCTCAAGAAGCTCAGAGATGTAATAGGCACCCAGTGTGCTGACTTTTCTCCCCAAGGCAACGCTTAGCTCAGCTGTTTTTGGGTCACTTTACTTAAACAGGGAAAGGAAAGTATTTCAGTTATTACTTCTTTGGCTTCTCACCACTGCAAAACCTTTCTCCTTGTAGCTCTGGATTTACTGGACAAAATGTTGACCTTTAACCCTCACAAGAGGATTGAAGTAGAACAGGCGCTGGCCCATCCATATCTGGAGCAGTATTATGATCCAAGTGATGAGGTAAGAGCCTGTCCTCCTAGCTGCTTCTGTAGGGGCATACCTGAGCCAGTAGCAGGCCCAACCAGGAGGGGCCTAGATGTCATGCTTAAATTGTCCTGGGAGGTATATGGTGCCATACCTGGTCCTCCCACCATGCCCACATCCTCTGCCTGAAGGTCTAGTTGTCAGCACAGCTTGACACTCCTCCCCATTCCCCAAGGGCCCTTTACTTTAAACTTTTTCCAGGCCCCCTGTTGCAGAGGTGGGGCTGGGAAAATAGAGGGATAAAGGGGAACACAAATAAGGAAGGGGTTCTCATGCTAGAGACCATTGTCTTAATCTATGGCAGGAAAAGACACCTGAACCAATGTGCCTGCCCCTGAGGATGGAGAGGGTGTCACAGGGTGAGGGGGCAGAAGGTCAGCCTGGACAGTTCCCACTGTAGCTTGGTGACTTCATGTCTGGTGTACCTCCCTGAAGATGGGGACACAAGAGCCTATTGGGGCGAGACATGATGAGTCCAAAGGTCAGAGTGACAGCTCTCCAGAGCCTTTTGGACATCCAACTAAAGATAGCAGAGAAAAATGCAGTTATGAACCAGAGTTGAGATGTTTCCAGTGGAGGCTTAGATATGTAGAAAACAAGCCCTCACACTCCCATTTTAAAAAGGAGGAGAACCAAAGAGAATTTATTAAAATTAAAGGGAAAAGCGGAAGAGGAGAGGAAAAACTATAAAAGCTAAAAGCTGATAAATGAAAGAGAAAGAAGAAATCAAAAAAAGGAAGTATTGATTAATCAGATTCCCCTTCTAGCTTTATCCCCTCCTCCAAAAACAATTAAGGCATCTGGCAAAGATAATTACAACATAGTAAATAACAGGGAACTAGTTGAGAGTTTACCTTTTGGAGCCCTCTTAGCCCTGTGAGCTAGACATTTCCAAAGGCCCTGTGTTATAATCACAAGCTTGGGTGCTACCCCATACCCAAGGGGGTTGGGAGGATTGGAAGGATGGTGTAAGTAGGACACCTGGTGTGATCCCACACAAAGCCATCCTCCAGGGAGAGCTAGCCACTTGTTTTTCTCTCATGGACATGAATCCTTTTCCCCTTTCAAGAGGTCAAAGCTTAGTACAAAGTTTAAGGTCCATGTTTCCTTCACCTAAAGGTCTGGTGTGAGAAACACATGAATAACTACTAGGCATCCAGTGATCGACAACTAGTATCATCATTAGGTTAGTTCTATAATATAGCATTAGTTAGAGGTATTTAAAAATCAAAATATAAATAATATTGACTAATTTCATTTTTTTTGTAATTATGGGGGTTCTTTGACATAAATAGTTCAAATCTATACTTTAAAAAGTTTTCTGGTTATTTATAGGTAGCACTAAAAGAAAACTTGCAGGAAAAATATAAGAAAGATCACTTTGTAACCTTGTTACAGTTATTATTATCAAAATGTTGGAGTTTTTCCTGCCCAGTCTTATATTTCTATATCTGAATTTAAAATAAAATAGGGTTCATTCTGCTTATCACAAACATGGGCATTTTCCCATGATTTTAATCACTCTTGCAGCTTCATTTTTAACAGTTCCATAATATTTCTTCATATAAACATATTGTGATGAATTTAACCAAATGCATCTATTAGAGTATCATGGGTTTTGATTGTATAAACATACCACCACCACCCCTACAACATCAAGTTTCTGTGATTTTTAACTTTTAGTGCCTTAACGCATTTGAAAATTATTCCGAGATAAGGTCAGATGAATACTCGATTCATTTGCTCCTAGTCCGTTTATTAAGTACTCATAAGAAGTGCACCTTCAGGCATCTGGGGTACAAGTACATAGATACTTACCTGGTTTTCAGTCTTTAGTAGATATCAGTCTTGTGTAAATTTCAGAGAGTAAGCCATAGTCATTTTAAGAATCAATAGACAATTTCCTTAACCATAACAACTGTTGTCTACTAAATGTTTTGTTTTCTCTTAAAGCCCATCGCTGAAGCACCATTCAAGTTTGACATGGAATTGGATGACTTGCCTAAGGAGAAGCTCAAAGAACTCATTTTTGAAGAGACTGCTAGATTCCAGCCAGGATACAGATCTTAAATTTGTCAGGTACCTGGAGATTTGACTGTATAATAAACCCTAGTGAAGGAGAGAAAATATAAATTAAAAGTTATTTAAAAGACAGAGGAATTTCCATGGGTCTGCATGGAAGCTTCATAAGCTTAGATTGTAAAGTGTGATTGTCTAATCCAGTGATAATTGGTATATTTTTTAAAAACAAGTGCTCAAAAAGGGGAAATGGCAAATCTTGATTTTAGAGAACACATGGAAAAGGAAAGTGAATAGAGCTTATGTTAGAACTCTATAGAGGCGAACAGTGAAGTGAAGAACTGCAACCAAGGGTCGAAGCATTTGCTGGGGAAATGCTTCAGACAGACTGGCATGGAGGGGCTGGAGGTGTCCTTTGGCAGGAAGTGGTCCAGGAGGTGCTTTGCTTGTAGTGGATTAGGAAGTGGCCCTGGTGACATGACGGAACAGAGGCTTCTGCAGAGGTACACATTTGGGGGTTTCTTAGCTGGACCTCTGTTCTATTGTCTCATGCCCTGTCCTTTTCATTTTTATATAATGAGGCCTGGGGGCATTGGCTTTGGCTGAGGGTTGATCCCTGGTTGACTCTGTTGGGCACCATCCAGGCTCGAAAGCAGAAACTGCTCGAGGTGTTTTATTTATTTATTTTTAGAGAGAGGGGAAGGGAAGGAGAAAGAGGGAGAGAAACATCGATGTGTGGTTGCCTCTCACGTACCCCCTACTGGGGACCTGGCCCACAACCCAGGCATGTGCTCTGACAGGGAATTGATCTGGTGACCCTTTGGTTTGCAGACTGGCACTCAATCCACTGAACCATACCAGCCAGGCTCGAGGTGTTTTAAACAGAGCTCATGTGATTGGTCAGAAGGTATTAGAAGGGTTGGAAGGCAAAAAGAGGGAGGTGGGGTGACCTGCAGATTGATAACTGGTGGAAGCTGTCCCCAGTCTTTAGCAAAAGGAGCAAAGGGGAAAATGGTGTTAGCCAGGGACTTTGCTCACCGCACAAGGGAGGGTACTAGGCACCTTCTGTCACTGCATCTGTTAGAGCATCACTATCACTGAAGAGGGGTCAGGAGGCAGTACTAACCACTGACTTTTGAGGGATCTCGAGGGCATGAAACCACCATCACCAGCCAGTGCTTCTAAAACCCAGAAACCACTCCTCCTCCTCCTGAAAAGCCATGTGTCATTAGAAGCAGTAAAGGGAAGGAAGCGTGGCTTTTTTCTTCATTGGCTGCATCGGCAGAATCTCCCCAGAAGCCAGCCACCAAGGAAGTCCAGCAGTGAAGATGATAGGTTTCCAGCCCTGTCATTAAGGACAGAGGACAAACAAGGGAAGGGTAGAAAAAGCTGAGAACAGACATGGCCAGCTCAACCTCAGAGAACCAGGTAGAGTAAGAGGGCTGGGAACAGGTAGGGTATGGACTCTACTAGTTTGGGGGATGGAAAATGGTACTTTCAGAAACCTGACACCAAAGCAGGAAGGGTTGCAGGAAGAAGCCTGGGTGGGAGATGAATTCAAAACAGACCAAGTAACTGTAGGCTCAGACTAGGGCTGTATGGCGAGAAGCAGTGAATTCAGGAGAATGGAGAAAAGGTCTGAAAGACTCCACATTTTCTAAACCTAGTAATCGGGGGTCAGGAGAGTGATGCTGACATTGTTAGGCCCTTTCTTAGCCTGGCGTTATCACTGGACACACCCTAAACAAGACAAACTCTAAGCAAGCGAAGTGTTGAGGAAACCCATGCTTACCTAAGGACCTTAGCTGTGCCCTGCTAAACCAGCCCTTGGGAAGAGTCTGAGTGAGGAGGGAGAGATTAGCAGGGGTCTGAGGACGAGAGCGTCTAGTGAGAGCTGAGTTCATTTTTCTTTACGCGACTCACAGGTGTGACAGTCTGTTGCAGTATTTGTTACATACAATGATCTGCACACTCGCTTGCTGATAGAAAGTCAATCCCCAGGACCCACCCATGTTCACGCCTTAACTTGAGTCCCTGTGGGGCTTCGTTCCTGGCCCCTCTGTTCAGTGCTCACAGTAGGAGGAACAGTCTCGAGGGTTCCCAAGAGCCTGCTCTTCCCTCCCCATTCCCATACAAGGTCAGATTGCCTGCACTCAGATCAGCTACCACTGGGTTTCGTGAATAAAGTTTTATCTGGCCCTTTAGAGAGCAGGCTTGCTGACCCCCAGCCTCGAAGATGGCGTTGAGCAGGGTCTGTTGATTTTCTTCCTTCACAGTCCGCTTCACAGGTCATTTTCCTGAAGCCCGCTGGTGGCCTCCATTTCCCCAACTTCTTGTTCCAGTGTACACGCACAGCTGCTCACTCTACGCCAGGCTTCCCTTAGACACCCGACTGAGCAGAACAAATAAGACTTGAACATAGCCTCAAAATATCACATTGCCTAGTAGGGGACAGAACTGTCATGCATGTTTTTAGTGTGAAAGAGCATCTGGGGTTGACGTAGTCACCAGTTTGTCATTCGTTTGTAATCACCATTGAGCACTTTCTGGTGCCAAGTCAGGAAAACAAAAAGAGGAGTTCGAATAAGGCTCAGGCTGCTTTCCCAAAGTCTGGTGGCTGGACACGGGAGACAGCAAGGAGCTGGATGCTGTATCATGGCGGGGGTACAGGCTGCAAAGATTGAGGAGGGCAGCCCGACATCACAATGCTGTGAAGGGGGCACTCCGCTGGTGGAGGAGGGACACGCAGTGCAGAGGCAGACCCACATAGGAGCCCCACAAGAGCCAGGCTATGAAGAGGTCCAGGCTTTCCAAAGGGCCCAACTTTCCGCTAAAGGTATTTTCAGGTCCTGAAGAATTGGGGCAGGTGACTTGTGGCACTAAGGTGTTAGGGAACCATGGAGAGCAGGAACCCGTGGGACAACTGGTCAAGCTGCTGGAGGAGAAAGGCAGTTCATTGAACACAGGGAGCAAGACAAAGGCAAGGGTGCGTCTGGGGCCGCAGGACATGGCTGCTGGCCAGATATCTCCTGAAGTCCCAGTTAACTGATAAGGACCAAGGCCCCTCCCAGGGTCCACCCCAATTCTGAGGCTCCCGGACTGAGGCTTGTTACCAGGGGGGAGGGGTGGCAAAGACAGTCACTGTGTTTAGGTCACTTCCTCCAGAGTCACCAAAGACCCAGTATATGCTTATAACCTGATTTTTTTCCCAGTGTTTTTTAAATGACAATTTTCAACTATTCTGAAAAGTTGAAAGTTTTACTGTAGATAACTGTATTTCCACCACCTAGATTCTATGATTAATGTTTTACTGTGCTTATTTTCTCACATATCTGTTCATCTGTTCAACCCATCTTATTTTTTTCATGTATTTCAAAGGAAGTTTCCAAGCTCTCAGCTGACTTATAGTCAGTGGTTTTGGTTGCAGTTCCAAATGGCGTACTTCAAGGTGGAAGTCATTTCCCATATCTGAGCCCGTCAGAGCATTGGGCCAGAACACCCACCCACCCTTCCTGTCCTGAATCTTGAGTGGTAGACAAAAGCCATCCACCTGAAAGCGCTTTCTGAAATAGCAAAGTGACATTTTGCTATGTCATCATATTAGCCAACCTTTCACACCAGTAAGGGTCTCTAAGGCGATCGATTTGTTTGCATTTTGACACAGTTTGTTACCTTGCTGGCCATCTTAACCATGCTTCCTCTTCAGAACCAGGAGCATAGAACATGATTTGAGTGGCAGTGTTTTCACTTCTCCCAAGGATGATACAAAACAAAGAGAGACCTAGGGATGACGTTAATTCATTACATATAATTGGGTGCCTTAGGCAGTATTCTCAAAATTGTGCTCTGTCTGCACCCTACCCTCCACTTCCCAGCCTGTGTTTTAACAAGCACCCCAGGGGATTTTGACGCTCACAGTTGAGAACTACAAGCCTATTACATGGCTAGGGTAGATCTGAGTTGGAATGTAATTTCTCCAAGTAAAATAGAGACAGTAGGATAATGAAGGAGGATGTGCTTCTTATACTTTTATAGTGTGACACTCCTGGTGGTCCTCTTGGAGGTGGCCCACTTGCAAACATCTGGAGAGCCAGGTGACCCCTGTCACGTGTAGAAAATGAGTGAAGTCTGTCAGCAAATTACTGCCTGCTGCCTTTCAGGGTACTGTTTTGGAGGTCACATCACTTCTGACCTGGATGATCAGAACCCTCTTCTGCCTGTGGGAGCCATGGCACAGTTCCCTGCCTTTCTGGAATCTGGGCCCGCCATCCTCACTCTTTCAACGAGCACTTGGTTCTTCTGAATCACAGAGAAAACTTGAGCATTAATAACAACATGCTTTCTGCTGCCGTGTAGTTGATTCTGCCCTACCTGGTCATCCAGAGAGAAAGAGACTTACAAAGAATAGGAGGGAGAAAAGTTTTTTGCTTTGTATTATATTACAAAGACCCTTAGGCTCTGATTTTGACCGTTAGTGTGGTGGGCATGTGACAGGTTAATAAAAGGTGTCTTGGACGTGCTGAAACCAGCCAACCTGTGAGTGTCCTACAAGTGCTATGGAAACATCCTCTGAGAAATGTCTGAGAAGTGCCTTGAAACTGAAGACAGAACTGCCGTGTTAAACAAGGCCAAGTAAAATGACCTTTTTTTTCTTCTTTTTCACTTTTTGTTTTTCATGATGTTGTTGGCGATGCTTTAGTATGGTTCATTCTTTATATTTGAATGTTTTCCTCATACTGCTGCTGCTGTTTTAATGTGATTCATTCTTAACTCATAGGTCTCTTTGTTTTTCAATAGGACAAGGGCTCAGAGGACTGGACGTGCTCAGACATCGATGTTCTTCCCAGTTCTTGACCCTGGTCCTGTCTCCAGCCTGTCTCGGCTTATCCACTTTGACTCCTTTGAGCCATTCGGAGGAGCGGTTTCTGGTAGTTGTGGCTTTTATGCTTTCAAAGAATTCCTTCAGTCCAGAGAACTGTTCCTGGCATCCCTGTGTGTGTCACCCACTGGTGACCTGTGGCAGTATGTACTTTCAGTGCACCTACTGCTTACTGTTGCTTTAGTTCACTAATCGCTTTCTGGTTTGAAAGATGCAGTGGTTCCTCTCTCTCCTGAATCCTTTCTTACATGACACCCTGTTGACCCATGCAGTCGCACCAGAGATAATTTTTTCCAAGTTGGCTCTCGTCACTGGCATCTCACTTTATGATAGGGAAGGCTACTAGCTTGGGCACTTTAAGTCAGTGACAGCCCCTTATTTGCACTTCACCTTTTCACCGTAATTGTTTCCCCAGAGCAGGAACTCGTGGACATTGCACGACATTGCAGGACATTGCAACCTGCAGCAGGTACCCCCATCCTGGAAATCTTTGGGGGCACTTGTCAGTGTCTTTTTTCATATCATGTTAGTCACTAACATTTAAGGTATGTGCTATCTGCCCAGCTTCTAGAAAACTCAGTCATTTTTCTAAATAAAGAAAGATGTACTGCACTCAGCAACTTCACTCTGTACAAATTTACTTCAGTTACTTGCACCATTTATAGAGGTATGACACTTGCCAAAATGTGTTATATGCAGAACAGAGTGATTGCAAAAAGCTTTAAAGTGGCAGCTTCCCCAGGGATTTCGTGAAAAACAAAGGTCACAGCAAGGTGCCGAGGAAAGTATCTGGAGAAGCAGCCAGCAGGCTGCCTGGTATCACCAGGCAGAGCTCCTCCCCCGGGTTTCCCATACCCCAAGCTACTTCACACGGTGTGCCACATTCGGTGTAACCACATTCAATGCCTGGGGACTTAGCAGAGGGTAAACACTGCGTCTTTAAATGAGAAAGTGTACAATTCTTTTCCTCCTACAGCATGTCAGCATCTCAAGTTCATTTTTCAACCTACGATATAACAGTTTGTAATAAAGCCTTCATGAGCTCATGACATGAAGCACTGTTCTGTCGTCAAGTGCTCTCAAATGTTTCTGATACTGCTGAGCTAAGGCCATCAGAAAAAGCTAGCACTAAGTCATGTTTGGAGCTCAGTCCCTTATTTTCCTGATCTCTTTAAGTATTTGTTCCTGCCACTGTACACTGTGGCATTGACTCGGTGTTCTGTCCCAGTGCGGTGCCTCCTCCCGACTCCCCCACTGCTCTCTGTGGTGAGAAATTTGCCTTGTTCAATAATTACTGTACCCTCGCATGACTGTTACAGCTTTCTGTGCAGAGATGACTGTCCAAGTGCCACATGCCTATGATTGAAATGAAAAATCTATTGTTACCTCTGAGTTGTGTTCCACGGAAAATGCTATTCAGATCACATAGGAATAATTCTATTTTTAGCTTTTCATTTCTCAGCTGTCCTTTTTTTCTTGTTTGATTTTTGACAGCAGTGAAGAATGGGTTATATACAACTGCCTGCTAATATGAACAGAAATGCACTTGTAATTCATGGAAATAAATGTACATCTTCTATCTTCATATTCATGTTAAGATTCAGTGTTGATTTCCTCTGAATCAGCGTGTCCGAATGGACAGTCAGGTTCAGTTTTTGCTTAAAACAGAAGTACTTACAGGCCCCACCTTCCCACCCAGGCACTGCCCCAACACTTTGGTTTACATTAAATGATTTAGAAAGCATTTTTTTTTCCTTTTTCCTTCTCGCACAGCAGAGAAATCAATTCTGACCTGTTTCTTTATTCATATCATAGGTCTAGAATATTATCAAACTCTGGTGAAGAAGCCCAAACGTCTCAGGTTGGATTCTCTGGTTCTTTCTAAAGAGGGCTTGCCTGTGTGCCCCAGAGCTGTTGCTGGCACAGCTGAGCGCTCAGAAGGGCTGCTCAGCATCCCTTGGCCCACCCACCCCGCCCAGGGTGCTGATGCTCATGCCTCACGGGCTAAACAAGGATAGCTGACTCATCCTCAGAAATCAGAACCACTGCTAGAATCTTGCTCTGAAATATACGAGCCTCGCCTCCGTGCTCAGAGCTGCCATGTCAAGGTCCACACAGCACTGACAGGATACAGATTTGACTGTTAACTCGATACTTTGATAAGTCAAGTCTTCATTTTAAAAGGAGCATTGACAGTTTTATTACTCTTGTTTCTTTGTTTTTAAATGGAACATTAGTATTATTAGAAGGTTAATCTGCAGTTCTCTAAATAGAAAGCCATAGCCTTGGTTACTAATCCCTGGGGACTGGGCTCTTTTTCATCCTCCTTGCTGGTACCCTGGAGTAGGACTGGCATGAAACCACCAACTGCATTCTAGAGTCACTGTAATCATATGTTGTGTGCTTTTTATTAATCATGCCAAACTTGGTTTAATAAGTTAGAGAATTGTAATAACCAAGGTACCTGTGAGAAAGTACTAGCTGTGTTGTGTGAAAGACTCATCCTTTGGCTCTTCTCACATCTCTAAAAACGTACAGGTTAGGTCATAAATTTATGTTGGTGATACTGAACATAAACTCACCTAAGCATTTAGACTAATGGCTTTTTTGGTGTCTAAAATGTAAGCAAAAAATTCCTGTTGAAACATTCCAATCCTTTCATTTAGTGTGAAATAAAATACCTGACAAGCCAGTGGAATGGATTTGAGAGAACTCACGAGGACTCTGTGCTGACACAGGTCTTCAGAACTGACAGAGACACGCAGACCATTTCGTGCATGGGGTGAAGATCTTTGTGTGTGTGCCGTACCCAGTGCTTGGTGTGTTCTCCGTGGTTCTTCCTGCTGCAGGCATAGGTGTAGAGGTACCTGTTAGCTTGCAGGAACCACACATGGTTCATCGGTGGTTATTTCTAAAGAGTCACTGCTCTACTGCCCACGCCGCGTGCCACGTAATATTCAGACCATTCAGAGGCGACTGTTTTACCTTTATTTGCTTATATGTTAATACGGTTTTTAAATTGGTAACTTTTATATAGTGTGGTAACAGTATGTTAATACATACATACATATGCACACATGCTTTGGGTCCTTCCATAATACTTTTATATTTGTAAATCAATGTTTTGGAGTAATCCCAAGTTTAAGGGAAATATTTTTGTAAATGTAGTGGTTTTGAAAATCTGAGCAATCCTTTTGCTTATACATTTTTAAAGCATTTGTGCTTTAAAATTGTTATGCTGATGTTTGAAATATGATACTCTCATAGTGCAGATGAGAAGCATGTAGCAGTAGAGTAAATCTGTGGTTCCTCTCACTGTAACCCAGCTCGGCAGGATGGATCAGAAACGACTGAGCGTCCAGAGGGCACTCTGTAGGGTTGCATCAGGTTTACCTAAAGCTCGTTGCCTTTTTTGTGCTGTTTATCCGTGTAGAGCACTCAAGAAAGTTCTGAAACTGCTTTGTATCTGCTTTGTACTGTTGGTGCCTTCTTGGTATTGTACCCCAAAACTCTGCATAGATTATTTAGTATAATGGTAAGTTTAAAAAAAGAAGTTAAAGGAAGATTTTATTAAGAATCTGAATGTTTATTCATTATATTGTTACAATTTAACATTTATTTGTGGTATCTGTGATTTGGTTAATCTGTATAAAAATTGTAAGTAGAAAGGTTTATATTTCATCTTAATTCTTTTGATGTTGTAAACGTACTTTTTAAAAGATGGATTATTTGAATGTTATGGCACCTGACTTGTAAAAAAAAACTACAAAGAAATTAGAATCATTAAATTGTGTCCCTGTGTTACCAAAATAACATGGTACTGTGCATGTACATTTTAATTGGAACTTTATGTGTGAAAATATTAACTCACCTAATCCTTTATTAGAATGTTTCCAAAATAAGTGAATCTTCCTAATTTGACTTTGCTTAGTAGTGACAGAACCATGAGCTGGTGCTCTGGAGTTCATTGGGATTTTAGTGCTCCATCGGGTTTTCCAGATTGTTCTTTAGACCACTGGTTATAGGGGAGGAAAGAAGGCGGTGCTGGGAGTCCTAATGCAGTGCCCACGTGCATCTCTTCTGACTTTCCTGAACTTCAACAACTCTGCCACCAGAGCTGGTGTCACTGGCAGCCTCTTTCAGACCAGAAATCATTTATGACTGTATTAGGGACTTTCGGACATGTGGTTCTTGTCGATATTGGGCGTAATGTGGTGAGATATTTACAAGACAAAATGTTAGAAATGTTTCTGGTGCATTAGTGTAGAAAGAGTACAGGTTTTGGCCCATAAAACTGGGTTCAAAACCAGCCCTCTGCTTATAATTGCAACTGGCTTTAGGCGGGTCATTGTGCTGCTCTGGTGCAAACCTCAACTGTGAAATGAAACCAGTATCCTCTTGGATGTGATAAGGATTGTGAACATATGTTTCAGCTGTCTAGCATAGGACCTCAAAACAAGTGGTTAGGCCCTTGCTGGGTAGCTCAGTTGGCTAGACTGTCTTCCCCATACACCAAGGTTGTGGGATCAATCCCTGATCAGGGCACATAACAAAAATCGACCAATGAATGCATAAATAAGTGGAACAACAAACCAGCATTTCTCTTCTCTCTCTCTCCCCCTCTCTCTAAAATCAAAAAATAAAATCTAAAAACAAGTACTCACTAAGTAGTAAATCTCCCGAAATGCTTTACTTTTTGAAATTCTGTTAAGGTGGCACTAAAATGTCTGCTAATTGAACTAACTGCTTTCTGTTAATCTGAGAGAAGAAAACTTGTCCACAACTTTCTCCAGGAAACTAGGCTGATCCCCCCTAAACTGGGAGTTTAGAATGACTATTTGAAACAGTCGTGGGAGTATGACATTTGTTTTCCCTTTGACAGATTAACACTCTTCGTTGTCCAAATCCCGTAGAAAGTGATTAAAACAATCGTCTTCCTTATTCAACACAGGAATCTAATAATCATATTCTTTTCCACTTCAATTACGATGAGCTCTTTGCCTTAGCAGTAATGCAGACATTCTAGCCAGTGACAGACCAGCACCCTGGGTGGCCCAGTTTCCTGTATTTAATCAGAACCAGTGTGTTCAGAGCCGACCGGTGACTATAGAACAGTCCTCTGACAAGAGAAACCAAAGCCAGGCCTTGGGGGTTATGGAGCAGGCGGAGGCACGGTGCAGACCCCCAGAAAGCCCTGAGCGTGGAGGGAGGAGAGGCTAGGTGTGCCCACAAAGGAGCAGAGAAAGGGTTGGTTTTCATGGGGGACAGGCTTGACTGTCTTCAAGTCTAAGGAAAGACACAGATGTCTGTCAGAGGGGACGATGGAACCGGACCTCTCAGGGCTGAGGGCAGGTAGTGGGTGGGTCTAAGTGGACATGGGATGTAGGGGCTCTTTCTGGATCTAGTGCCAAGGAGGGCCTGAAGACAAAAGGTCATGTTCTAGGTGGAGAGGAAGAAATGGAGTGAAGTTGTACTCCATGACATGTTTTTTTCAGGTGAAGTAGGAAACAGTCCATGGAGAATGAGGAAGAGCCAACAAGAGAAGCAGAAGTACGGATGTCCAGCACTGTGGGGGCCTTACCGAGGCAGCACTCCTAAGTCTATATGGAGTGAAGTAAACCTGTGGAACTGCGGGGTTTTTCTTTGGCATCAATGTCATTAGCTGAATAAAGCAGTGGCCCGAGGGGAGTAGGGGGAGAGGGCCAGGTGACTGACCAGGAGAGCTGGCATATACAGAGGATGTGCGGGAAGCTGTGGAACAGGAGAAGGCAGTGGTCAGATTCCTGTCCTGTTCTTTGAAAATGAAGCTGTATGGGTCTGGTACCCAGGTTTCCAACATTGGTATGGTGGCGTTTTCCATACGAGACACCAAGCAATTCTTGGGACAACAACTGGGTATCCAAGAATTCAACTTCATTACGGTGCCATCTACCCAGAGATAGCATCAGATCCCACAGTTTAAAGGCTCAGTGCCATGAGACTACTTCCCTCCCCCTCCCAGCCCCCACCCCGCTCTACTTCAGATGCCAGTCACAAGCCCAGGTTGTGACCTGGGCTTCTGACCACCTAGCTATAGATCGGAGGTTCCCACAGACCCCTCCTTTGGGTTCAGTTAATTTACTAGAGCATCTCACAGAGCTTCGTTTACCAGTTTATTAAAAGATACAACGATACTGATGAACAGTCAGGTAAGATGTAGAGTGAGGTCTAGGAGGGTCCCAAGCATAGGAATTTCTGTCCTCATTGAGTTGGGGTGCATTAACCTCCCAAAGTAGAAGCACCTCGAACCCCATACTTTTGGGATTTTTATGAAGGCTTCACATTGGCATGCTCAATCATTAACTCCATTTTCAGCCCTCCCCCTTCTCAAGAGATTGAGGGATGAGGCCGAATTTCCAAGTTTCTGATTATGACCTGGTGTTCCAGTGACCAGCCCTCCCCCAAGAGCCCACCCAGTGTGGCCTCATTAGAACAAAAGACACGCCCAGCACTCAGGAAACTATTAGGTTTGCAGAAGCTCAGTATCAGGAACCAGGTCAAAAACCAATTAGAGCAGAAGATGCTCCTAGTGCCCTGTCACCCAGGAAATGACATAGGTTTCAAGAGCCCTGTGTCAGGGACCAGGAGCAGAGATCAGCACATATTTTCCTGCTGTCTCACAGGCACTCTCCCAGCATGAAAAGCTGGCGGGTATCTGAGGAGCAGAAAGACACCAGAGTGGGACCATGCAGAGAACTGTATGGCCCACAGGGGGCATTGTCACACTGAGGGTTTTTGACGTGACCTGAGATGGTCTGTAGCAGCGGGGAGGGAAGAGACCCTGTCCACTTCCAGTTGCAAATCACCCAGTGGAAGAAACCAGTTGCATCGATTTCCTTTGACTTGACTTGATGCTGATTTACTAGTCTGCTCCCAGGTCATCTCAGCAGATTGTGTGCCTGCTATATACCTGACACAAAGCCAGCCCAGGGCTGTCTCTAGGGAAATCCCTGATGTTGCAGATCTCTGAAGGAGGGGAGGAAGCCTTTCAACTGTAAAAGGCCAAAAACCATGTCCACTGGCTTTGCAATAGTATGTCTGTGGGGTCCATAAGTGTACATTTAAAAGTTGAAAGATTAGACTAGGAATATGAAAAACTAGTTCTCATCTAGAAGCAAAGTCTTGTCTCTCTCAAAAAATCAAAAAGACCCTATAGAATATCCTCACCCCCTCATGTGGGCCTTGCAAGCCTCCACAGTGCCATGGGTACGCTTAGGAAATAGGCAGGGACCTCCTCATTTTGAAATGAAAAGCATTTTTAATCACCAATGCCTGGGAGAATTGCTTCCTGGTTCCTGTTTCCTCCTTCCCCTCCATTGTCCATTTCCTAATTTCTAAAATTGAGTCTAGAGAGAGGTCTCTATATAACAGTGTTCTGCGTCCACGTGTTGGGTGTAGAGGTGCTTTCCACTGAACTGACCAGAGCAAGGTGCTATGACCCGACAGGTGGTTTAGAACAGGAGCCTGTGATGTGCTGGGCTGTGTCCGAGGGCAGAAGGCCCAGCTATTTACGCTCGATAACCCTGAACAACCATGCTGTGGCTCACTGGCTAGAGAAAGAAACAAGGAATGAAAACATTAGGGGAAGAGAGCACCTGATGGGGCAGGAGTTGGGAAAGATTACTCTTGAGCTTGTCCCAAGGAGCAGGGAAGCCAATGCCCCTTTTTTTAGTAAGACCGAAAAGGTAGCAGAGACCTGCCGTCAGCTGTGGAAGTGGCAGGAGGATGTGGGAGGCACATTGCATGGTGGGAAGGGCGTGTGCAGTCACCTGGGGTACCAGGGCCAAAGCTTTCAGGCACCAGCACCGGAGGGAGGTCTGCAGGTGGCGAGTGCAGGCGCAGGAGCTGGCTGTCTACTCAGCCACCGAGCTGACATGGAGGCTCCTCGGAGAGTCAGGCAAAGACCAGTGGCCACATCTACATCCCCAGTAACCTGTGTCCCTTTCTTTGTTTCCTCTGAAGTCCAGGCAGCCCTTTTACTTCCTTCCCAGAGTTGCCACTACTTCCACGCTCAAGTACTCCCATTCTGTGAGCATCAGAAACTGGCTGACAAGCAAGAAAAATGCGGGTTTTCTGAGAGGAGCCAACTGCCCAAGGAAGTGGAGGTAGATATGCAAGACCACAGGGAGAGACCCCTGAGAAGGACGTGAACCCGGCACCCAAAAGTCGTTGCTAATTTCTATTAAATAATTTTGAGGTTTTTAAATTGCCTTTAAAAGAGTTTGCTGCCTGTACACTTCCCACACAACAGTGATTTTCAAATTTTCAAGTATTTTTATCACTGGTGCCCTTCTATGAAGCGAAACCAGTAGAAGTTCACCTGCTCTGAGTAAGCAAGAGTGGGGCAGCCCCGGACCCCCATCTGTCCCCTCCCACAGAGCAGCATAATGCTTCTGCCCCAGAAGAACCCAGAAATGATCACAGAAACCATAGAAGATCAAGTGCTGCCACCAAAGAGCAGTTGAAGGAACACCAAGCCACAGGTGACTCAAAGCCTCCATGGTGGACCTGGGGGGGGAGAGGGGTCAGCAGCGGAGGAGTCACCAAGAAGACATTCTGGCCCACTGATTCTTCCCTCAGTGGCGCCTGTTTTCTGATGAACCCATCAAAGGCATTCTTCATTTCTGCTAGGTTTTCTTTTTTTTTTCCCCTATCTTTTTCTTTTGATTCTTTCTTAGAGTTTCCATGTCTCTGCTTACATTATCCATCTGTTCTTGCATGATGTCCACCTTTCCCTTTAGAGCTTTAGCATATTAATCATACTCGTTCTAAATTCCCAGTCCAGTAGTTCCAAAATCTCTGCCATATCTGAATCTGGTTCTAGTCACAGTCTAGCTTCGCTCTTCAGACTGCGTTTTCTCTTTTCTTTTAGCATGATTGTAGTTTTTTGTTGTTGAAAGCCAGGCATAATATATTGGGTAATAGAACTGAGGTAGACAGGCCATAGTGTGAAGTTACATTTTTCTGGCTAGCAATTAGGCTGTGTTTGCTCAGCTGTAGGTATCAGAGGCTGAAATTTTCTCCGGCGTCCTTGCTTTTGTTTTCCAGTTGGGCTTGGGTTTACCTCAAGAGACCCCTTCTTAAATAGAATCACAGACTGCCATCCTTTCAGCTATAATCCCCTGGAGTTTACAGGAGCTCTGTGGATGCGGTGGTAAGGCTTGGAGAAGTGGAAAGTCTTCGGTGATCAGATGGAGAGATCTCAGTCTTCTAGTGGGCCTGTGACTCTGGGCTGTGGCCTTCATGAGTGCTCCTCGGGGACTTTTTGCCCCGCTAGGTAAGACAGAAAGGCTAGAGGGGCTGGAGTTAGGCAGATCCCTTTCCCCTGTTGGCTGCAGCTCTGAGGAAGCCATCTCCCTTGCTGGCTGGCCTTCGTTCCAGAGAACAAACAACCTGGGCATATTTCAGATGGACACTTTGGCTCTCCCCATAACCAAAACCAAGGGGATTTTGCTCCAGTCTTCACTGTGAGCATCTGTTGGGGCTCTCTGAAGGTAAAACCCATGAAATTGTAGGGCCCCCATTCATGGGGTCCCCATGAGTTTTGAACTCTCAAATTAGTCCTCACTCAGCATCCAGCATTTTATCAACCTTAACCATTTAAGGGGTCATTTCAAGTGTTCCTACAAGTTTCTGGCTCCAGTGGCTTCTGCTACTGGTGAGCTGTGTGATTTTTTTTGTCTTTGCCTGTCTCTACAGGTTGGTGTATGTGTGAATGGGGCAGGGGGGTTCTGTGACCTCAATTCTCTGATGGATCTGGAACATCATTGATTTTTAGTTCAGATTCTTTCTTGTGAGGGCACGAGTGATGACTTCAAAGCTGTACATTTTGACACTATAATAAGTCACCCTATTTTTATACTTGCTGCCTACCTACACCTTTTCTAACACATGCATCTAGAAGGGCAGGACGTTCACTCAGCAGGTATGGTTAGAGAAAACTAGGAAGCCCAGTGACTTGAACAAACTGGAGAACTGGAGAGAAATATCTCTGCACCTGCTTTCCACACAGACCAGTATGGACAGCAGTGGGGCGAGGGGCGGGCGCAGGAGCCACGGGCACATCTGCCACGGGCGACCAATAATAAAAGTCTTGTTTTCCAAAACACAAAACGCATCACAGAAATACAAATTTGTCTTGTTCCCAACTGATGGCCAATCAAAGAATATTGTCTGCTTACATGAGGAAAAACATTCAGGGCCATTCGTAAGTAGGAAATGCAAATTAAAACGATGAAGTGCCATTTTGTGCATACCCTACTTTCTGGCTTTTCAGGAAAAGCAAACTTACAGAAGCCGAATGTGAAGTTGTAAGGAGTATGTAACCTTTGGCACTGCTAATAGTGCTGTAGATGAATACAGTGGAAATCTTGCAGAGACTGGAACCAATCAGAAGATGTTTTTTTTTGACTCAGTAATTCCATTACTGGGAGTTTTTTTTTACCTAGACAATAACTGTAGAGAAAACAACCACGTGTAACAAAGGCATTTGCCCCAGCATTGTCCGTAAGGGTTAAAAAAAAAAAAAGCTAAAGCAGCCCTGGCCGGTGTGCTCAGTGGGTTGGAGCATTGTGCCATACACCAAAAGGCTGAGAGTTCGATCCCTGGTCAGGGGATGTGCGTGAGTCAACCGATCGGTTTCTCTCTCATATCAATGTTTCCCTCTCTCCCTTCCTCTCTCTATCTCAACAATAACAATAACTATATCTTTGGATGAGGATTAAAAAGAAAAGAAAGTAAAGTAGCTTCCACGTCCGGCATCAGGGAATGGCCTAGCAAGCTTGCAAGTCAGCACAGCAGTGACAGAAGTGTAAGTACCTAATGCGGCTTCCTTCAGGCTTTGATCCTCCAACATGCAAACCCCAGCCTCACTTCTAAGGCAGGGAGCTTCCTGGCCACTCTGAAGTGCCATTGCCCCTTCTCTTGTCTCCCTGCCAGGAACTTCCTAGAAAGCACACTGTGTAGCTTGCTCGTTTTGGTTTGTCCGCCACCTACTTTGGGCTCCAGTACAAAGAAAGGCTCTATTAAAGCCTAATGCACGGAATGTGGGCCATGGACCCCTGCATCAGCATCACCCAGAGCCCGTTAAAAATGCAGCCTCTGTGGCTTAAAATGGTACTATATATATATATATATATATATATATATATATATATATTTTTTTTTTTTTTTTTTTAAGATTTTGTTTATTTTATTTTTAGACAGAGGGGAAGGGAGGGAGAAAGAGAGGGAGAGAAACATCAATGTGTGGTTTCCTTTCGTGCGCCCCAGCTGGGGACCTGGCCCACAACCCAGGCATGTGCCCTGACTGGGGAATCAAACCCGTGACTGTTTGGTTCGCAGGCCAATGCTCAATCCACTGAGCTACACCAGCCAGGGCTAAAATGGTATATTTTATGTAAATTTTGTCACAATTAAAAATTAAAATGCAGCCCTGGTTGGTGTAGCTCAGTGGATTGAGTGCTGGCCTGTGAACCAAACGGTTGCTGGTTTGATTCCCAGTAAAGGCACATGCCTGGGTTGCAGGCCAGGTCCCCAGGAGGGGGCGCGTGAGAGGCAACCACACACTGAGGTTTCTCTCTCTCCCCCTCTCTCTAAAAATAAGTAAAATCTTTTTTTTCTTTAATTAAAATGCAGAACCGCAGGCCCCCACCCAGACATACTGCACTTCAAAATCAGCACTTTAACAAAATGCCAGGTGATTGGTTTAAATTTTGAGAAAACCTGTAGGTTGATACATATTCTTAAAATATAAATTTCCATCATTAGTTACTATTCCTAATTAAGACATATATTTTATTTTTCTCCCTCTTTATTTCTTTTTCTCTTGGAACCCTTCCTTTGCAGGAAGAAGGGAGAAATCACGGTGGCAGCTGGCAGACTCCAAGGACAGTATGATGCCATGGCAACCGCTTCTGTCAGTAACTTAATTTCATCTCTGCTTTTACATCTTTCTCTCCTTAATCCTGAAGCTGGAAATTTTTTAAAATTATATTTTACTGATTATGCTATTGCAGTTGGCTCGCTTTTCCCCTTTGCCCCCATCCACCCAGCACCCCCATTCCCTCAGGCCATCCCCCCACCATTGTTCATGTCCATGGGCCATGCGTATAAGTTCTTTGGCGACTCCCTTTCCTATACTGTGCTCTACATCCCCGTGGCTATTCTGAAAATACCTATTTGTATTTCTTAATCCCCTCACCTCTTCACCCATTCGCCCATATGCTTCTCCCACGTGGCAGCCATTGAAACGCCCTCTGTCTCCGTGATTCTGTCTCTGTTCTTCTTGTTTGTTTCGTTTGTTTTTTAGATTCAATTATTGATTTGTATTTTTTTTGCTAGTTTATCATTCATAGTTTTGATTTTCTTAAATAAATCCCTTTAATATTTCATATAATAATGGTTTGGTGGTGATGACCTCCTTTAGTTTTTTCTTGTCTGGGAAGCTCTTTCTCTGCCCTTCAACTCTAACTGACAGCTCTGCTGGGTAGAGCAGTCTTGGCCATAGGTCCCTGCTTTTCATGACTTTGAATATTTCTTGCCAGTCCCTTCTGACCTCAGAGTTTCCTTTGAGAAATCAGCTGACAGTCTATGGGAACTCCCCTGTAGGTAACTTCTTTCCTCCTGCTGCTTTTAAGATTCTCTCTTTATCTTTAACCTTTGGCGTTTTAATTATGACGTGTCTTGAGTGGGCCTTGCTGCATCCATCTTGTCCAGTGGGGCGGAGTCTCAGGGGATCTCGAGGCGGGTCAAACAGTGATAGCCAGGTTGATGGAGTCTCACACATGGCACCAGTCTGCCAGCTCTGTGGGAGAAGGGTTTAGAAAAGGGACAATGGACTCTGCTCACCTTGATGCCAGACACTTCAGTCTCGCCCTGTATGCCACTGGTGCCTTTCAAGCTGCTACCTCAGTGATGAGGCTCAGAGGGAGTGAGTTTGGGTAGGTAAGTCCGTGTGTGGGTTCTTTAAGAGGAACTGCTTGGGGCTCTGGCAGTTTCTTCTGCCGACTCAATCTCCACTGGTTTTTGCAGCCAGAAGTTGTGGGGACTTACCTTCCTGGCACTGGAACCCTGGGCTGAGGGACCTGGTATGGGACCGGGACTCCTCACTCCTGAGATATCCCTCCTGAGTTTTTATTCACCACATGTGGGTGTGGGACCAGCCCATTCCATGTCTGCACCCCTCCTACCAGTCTGGATGGATGTGGTTTCTTTAATTCCATAGTTGTCAGACTGCCATTCAACTTGATTTCTGATAGTTCTGAGCAATGGTCATTCTCTGTTTTTATTGTAATCTTGATGTGGTTGTGCAAAGAGATGAACCATGTCTGCCTATGCTGCCATCTTGACCAGAAGTCCGGAAATTTTTTTAATTTGGAAAAAATATAAAATGGCTTGTAGTTGCTCTACCAACAGTAACCGCACACTTCCTGATGGTCTTGACTATCATAAAGGAAACTATCAGCAAATACAGAATTTTATTTTAGTTTTTAAAGATTTCACTTATTTATTTATTTTGGAGAGAGGGGAAGGGAGGAAGAGAGGGAGAGAAACGTGGATTTGAGAGAGAAACATGAATCAGTTGCCTCTTGCATGCCCCCAGCTGGGGACCTGGCCTGCAACCCAGGCATGTGCCCTGGCTGGGAATGGAACTGGTGACCTTTAGGTTTGAGGGACAATGGCCAACCACTGAGCCACACCAGTCAGGACCAAAGCATAGAATTTTTGAAGGCTCAAGGGGCTACCGTGAGCCTTCATCCCCTGACTTGGCCAAGGAGAACCCCAGACCCGGAGGTGAAGTTCCTTGTCTGTCTCAGAGCCGCCTGCGCCGAAGTAGCCCCTGAGCAGTCTGCTTGGTCTGCCCCATCCCAGTTTTAGGAAGAGTATGGGGACAAAGGCAGACTGGCAGACCCTTAATGAGAATTCCTTTAGGTAACTCCTAAACTAAAACCCAGTGTATTAGCTTGCTGGGCCTCCCATAACAAAGGACCTCAGGCTGGGTAGCCTAACAGATTTTTTTCTTTACCGCTCTGCAGGCTGGTGGCCCAAGATCAAGACATCAGGAGGTTTGATTTCTCCAGAGGCCTCTCTCCTTGGCTTGCAACAGCCGTCTTCTCTCTGGGTCCTCACATGGTCATTTCTGTGTGTGTCTTTTCTCATGAGGACACCAGTCAGACTGGATTAGGGCCCACCCTACTGGCCTCATTTTAATTTAATCACCTCTTTATCCCTGGCTGGTATAGCTCAGTGGATTGAGCATTAGCCTGCGAACCAAATGGCCGCTGGTTCGATCCCCCAGTCAGGACACATGCCTGGGTTGCGGGCCAGGTCCCCGGTCAGGGGCAATGAGAGGCAACCAAACATTAATGTTTCTCTTCCTCTCTTTCTCCCTCCCTCCCCCTTTGTCTAAAAATAAAAATAATCACCTCTTTAAAGCCCTCTCCCTTCCCCAGCCCTGGCTGGGTAGCTCAGTCGGTTAGAGCGTTGTCCTAATACACGCAGATCGCAGGTTGGATCCTCGGTCAGGGCGCATAGAGTGAACCAATAAATGAATGGATGGGTGGAACAACAAACTGATGTCTTTCTTTCTCCCTTCCTCTCTGTAAAATCAATATTTTTTTTAACTTAAAAAAGAAAGGACTTATGTCCAAATTAGTCACATTGGCAGTGAGGGGGCGGGGGGCGGCGGATGGGCGGATGACACAATTCAGCCTGTACCACCCAGCCAGACTGGATCCTCTGGGGATGCCTGTACCTGCCCTCAGCCACCTCCCTCTGTGTGCGAGCCCTGTGCAAGTCTGGCCCCAGCTCGTGTCAGCCAGCACACGCCATGGTGCCGCATGGGGCTGGAGAGTCCTGACCCCACAGGGCCACCTGCAATGTCGTGGATTCCATATACTCATCCACTTTTGAATTCCATTCACCTGCATTGGATTTGAGTCCCTATCATGAGGCAGATTTCCTGGTAGCTGTTTTGTGATACCACTGAACACTGCGGCTCCCTCCTTGGCACGCCAGGCTCTGACGGCTGCCCACACTTCTCCTCAGTGTGGCTTCCGCACGCTGGGCGTCCTGGGAGGAAAGAGCTGGGGAAATGCTAATATTCCCTGGGCCTGCATCTTGGAGCTCATTGAATCCTCAGTCACCCTGCAGGACTTGCTCATTCAGCAAATTTTCTAAGTGGTGGAGACCAAGTTGAGAGCAAAGCAAGTCCCTGCCATCAGGGGACTCACATCCTGGTGAAGGGACACAGACAATAAACCAAACAAAGAAGAAAATGCAGACTTGGGTGGAGAGGTGGATAAGGAGAAAAAACAAAGCCGTGTGGGGAGAAAGAGTGAGGGGTGGGTGAGGGCTGCTGGTCCCCAGAGCCTGGAGAATGGCTTCTCTGCTAGGGACACATTCAAGAGGAACCCTGAAGCGGAAGGGGATGGCAAGTGCAGAGTTCCTGAGAAGGAGCAGCCAGGAGACCAGGTGTCTGGAGAGTGGTAAGCAAGGGGACTGGATAGGAGCAAATTTAACCCCAGCCCCAAAGAGCCTGGCCTTTGCCCTCTGCTCTGGGAGGTAACCTGTAAGCCCTGATAGGAATATCTACCTGCCTGGGGGCTGCGTCCTTTCAGATGGTCCACCACTGTGGATCAAGTGGGTACACCCACCACGTGCTCCAGGGTAGACACCAGAGCACTCAATCCATCATGGCTGTGCGCTGGTGCCCCAGTAAAAGCTCCGAGCCCCCAGGCTCTGTGAGCTCCCCCGCTTGGCTGGACTCTGCGTGTCGTCCCTCACTGACACCAGAAGAGGAGGCTATTGGTAACTCCGTGGGGAGAGGACAATCAGAAGCTCCACGTTTGGAACCTCCCTGGACCTTTTCGTGTGTGCTTTTTTTCCCCATGGCTGATTCCATAGTTGTAAACTGTAACTGTGAGTGTAACAGCCTTCTGTGTGCACTTCTAGGAAATTAGCGAGCCTGAGAGCTATCTTGGGGAGCCTCAAACCTGCAGCTGGTGTCAGAAGTGAGGGTGGTCCTGTGTGGCCTGTCCCTCTAAATGTTGACTAACTGCCTGCAGGGACGAAAGTAGGAAATGAGAGATGGCGGAGTGAAGTGCTGCTTGGACCCCCAGTAAGGCTTGGCTGAGGCCAGACATGAGGTCCGGCCCGGCACAGGTCAAGTGGCTGGGAGCGAAACTTGAGAATGGGGTAGCCTGGCTCCACCACTCCTGAGCAGTCTTGCTCTGAACAGTTGCAGGAAGCATGATGACAGCGAAAAGGGGGTAGGGAGATGACAGCGTACCTCATTCCGATGAACACCCCAGTAAAGAGGGGACTGAGGATGCATGAGAAAGGACATCATAGCCGAAGTGACCCTTCAGCATGCACGGGGGTGGACCGAGTGGACTAGTGCTACTTGCAGGCTCTTGGAGAGGACACAGGCAACCTACTCGTGGTGCGGGATGGTGCAGGGAGGTTAGTGGTAGGAGCAGGAGGCGTGCTCTCCGATGTGGATGTTTTCAATAAAGTAGGACACAGAGCTAGCAGCGGGAGGAGGCATAGGATCATCTTCCAGGAACGTGGGAGCCTGAATAGGCCCGAGAGGTGGAGCAGGTGTAGGGTTGCCAGGAGGACTGCACTGCCCTAGAAACTAGTCTCCACCAGTAAAGCATTTCTCCAGCCACGCGGAGTCACATTTCCCCAGGACGGGGGTCTGCCGGGCAAGTATGTGGCGTGAGAAAGGGGCTAAGGGAGGAGGTGAGCATATGAGGGAGGAGGACAGCCAGCAGGTAGGTGGAGGGGACAGTGCATTGTGGCTCCTAGGGTGGGTAACAGTGGCTGTGATCAGGTCACTGACAGGAGGGAACCAGAGACCGCAGTGGTGTCCTGGAGCGGGCTGCCCAAAATTGAGGTTGTGGATGGTGATGACAGGGAATGGATGGCAGACTGTGGGCCATGGCCAGTGGGCACCTTGTGAAATCAGAGAGTCATTAATGGAAACAGGAAAGTGTAGAAAATGTTAGGGCATTGCACAAAGTAAGAGTATGTATTAAATCATGAAACTTTTTCTTGTATATGTGTATACTGGATCATAATGAAGAATTTTTTTTTACTATTTTTATTGTGGTAAAACACAATGACATACAATTTGCCATTTTAACCATTTTTAAGTGTATAGTTCAGTAGGATTAAGTATGTTCACATTGCTATGCAACCATCACCGCTGTCTATTCCCAAACTTACCATTATCCCAAACAGAAACTTCATACCCATAAAATGTCTCATTTACTGTAGTCATAGTTAAAAACATTTAAAAGGCACTGGTCAGTGGTCAGCAAGGGGGTTCGTGTCTGGGCCATACAAACAACAAGATCCTCTGAGAGGGGCCAATGAGCTGACAGGCCAGGGTGCCAGAGGAATGACCTACAATTCACATACAAACTGCAGCCACTTAGATTCTAACAGAAAGCTGTGCCTCCAAGAATGAAGCTAGGAACCATAATGCAAGGAACAAGAGTGCGTCTGGTGCTAAAATTTTCAAAGAACAAAGGGGTCTGCATAAATAGAGCAGGAATAATTGAAGTGCCTAGCCACCCCACACAGATATGTAGGTAGGTATCTGTTAAGTTTAATATTGTGCAACCACTAAAAATATTTATTAAAAACTGCAATAACAGCCCTGGCTGGTGGCTCAGTTGGTGGGAGAGTCATCCTGTAAACCAAAGGTCACTGGTTCAATTCCCAGTCAGGGCATATGTCTAGGTTGCAGGTTCTATTGCCAGTCTGAGCACAGATGAAAAGGCAACCAATAGATGTTTCTCTCTCACATAGATGTTTCTCTCCTTCTCTCTCTACCTCCCTTCCTCTCTCTCTAAAATCAATGGGCATGTCCTCACATGAGGATAAAAAAAAAAACAACCCTGCAATAACAGAAAAAATGCCCCTTCAAAAAGCAGAATGCAAAATTATATAAACATTGGCTCATATCAGAATTACAATTTGTTTTCAACAAAGCATTTGAGAGGAGATATTTGCGACAGCAAAAACAACAAAAGTGTAACATTTAAGAAATTCAAGAAATTGAAGGAGCCCTGAAAGGCTTAATAGTTAAGGAAGAGATGCTAACACATCTGAAAAACGCATCTTAAAACCATCATGAGTTCCCACTTTGCAACCAGGTTTATGGGAGCCCGGAACTGGAGACATAGCTAGGAGAATGGCTAAGTGTCCACAAATATTTAAGAGGCAACATCCAGCTGCTGTCTAAGTGACACCCAAAGACACAGAGATCTGTATAGTGCATTGCACAAAAGAAACAAGATCTGAAGAATGATAACGTGTATAACAATGTACATACATACATTGTGATCTCAAGTGTGTGGATTTTTAAAAATTATTAGGTAATTTTAAAACCAACTACAGAGGAAGGCTATGGGGCCAACAAAATAATAACATGAGAGGAGCCGGGGAACGAAGTGTGGACAACGAGAGGGGGCGGCTGCCTGGGGGATCGAGAGCGCCGTCGGTTCGATTTGGGGCTTCCAGAGCAGAACTAGTGGCCACGTGCAGATCCAGCGGTTCTCGGGTAGAATAGCTTAGCTCACGGAGGGTGGTTGGAGTTGGTAAGCGCGCCAGACCCGGTACTCTGCGGACAGAGTCAAGGAGGGTCTGGCCAGGAAAACCGAGGCACCGCCCACGGTCAACCCGAACGTCCCACCTCTGCCCCGGGAGCTGTGAGCCCAGCATATGCACAGCCAACCCACGTGTGCAGAGAGAGTAGGTGATCCGCGGCCTCCTCCGGGTGTGGGCTCCACACAAGAGAATTCTGCGTGGAAAATGCCCAGCCCCGGCCAGCCCGCGCCTGCGCGAGACCCTCTTCGCGGAGCACGCCGAGCTCCGCCCCAACCCTGCACGGCACCGCCCCTGCACCCGTCGGCCCTCACAGGCTGGCTCCGAGGCCGCGCTTGGAGGGCCGGCCAATGGAAGCGCGGCGCGCCCCGTGGCACGTGCGCCCCTGCCCAGCCGGGCCGAGTGCGAGCCGGCCGAGCTCCCGGGCACGGAGCGCGCGGGGCGGGGGCGCGCGGGCGAGGCGGGGCGCAGGCGGGGCGTGGGCAGTGCTGAGTGCTGATTGGCCGGTACCGCGTTCCGAGGCCGTTAACGGCGGCGCGGCGGGGCCGCGGCTCCAAAACAAAGGGCTGGCGGCCCGCGGGGCGGCGGCGGGAGGATGCCTCGCGCCCTGCGGAGGCGACAACGGCCGCAGCGCGTCCCGGGTCGTGCCGGGGCCGCCTAAGAACCGAGCCCACGCTGACCTAGGCCCGGGCCGGATGGGCGCTGCGGGCCGGGGCGCGGACCGCCGAGCGGCCGTGAGTACAGGCGGGCCTGGACACTGTTGCGCGGGCGGCTACTTTGTGGCGACCTAGGGAGCCTGCGGCTGCGGGCGGGGTCCGAAGGCACCTGTTGGGCGTTCGGGCGGGCGGGGCGCGAGCGGGCCGCACCTGTCGATGTTTTCCTTCTGATTTGATTCTTTGATTTGTTGATATTTGGTTCACTCCGCTTGGAGCAAACCAAAAAGCCTAATATTTGCCCCCGCCCCCCCGCGCGCTTTCTTCCCTCCTTCGCACCCCCCCGCCATGAAAAAATGTACAAAGGGAATGAACTACATAATAATAGGCTTTTCCCTCTTTAAAAAAAAATAAGTCGCCACTGGGGAGGGAAATGAGAACCAAAAAAGGTCCCCTAGGAATAATTATGAAAAGGGGGAAACGTTTTTAAGTTGCCCACATAAAGATCGTGACTAAAATG
Organism: Mormoops blainvillei; assembly: GCA_004026545.1. Classification (NCBI taxonomy): domain Eukaryota; kingdom Metazoa; phylum Chordata; class Mammalia; order Chiroptera; family Mormoopidae; genus Mormoops; species Mormoops blainvillei. Next base: position 66,141 of record PVJD01003040.1, on the reverse strand, counting down.
AATTGCCCTCCGCCTTCTGTGTTAGTTCACCACTTGTGGCAACTGGCTCTATTAAAGCAGAGCTTGCAAATGCCTTCGCTTTGGAAACCTGCTGAGCAGGGTCCCCCTCCCCCAGCCTTGCCTGTGATTGGCATATTTGGTGTCCAAATCGTGTGCTGGGTTTTAGGGTAGAAAGAATGCTGAATTCTGTTTTAGAAAGATAGTGGCCTTGGAAGACATCCGTTTCCCCACCCCCAACCCTTTTCTGTTCAGTTGCATTTCTTCTCTCTTTGTATCCAAAACATACACACCCTAACCTGTCCATTTCTTTGCCAAGAATGTTATTTTTTTCCACCAACCAGAGTCCCTCACTCTCCTAAACCACACAGGCCTCAAGACAAGGTTTGCCTCCCCTGGGAAACCATTTCAGGTGCTTCACCTGAGCAAACTGCACCTCTCCTATCACCTGTGCACCCTCCAGCCTCTGCTGTGTTCAAGTGGATGAGACAAATGTTTGCTGAGCCCCTGCCCTCTGCCAGGTGTTGTGCCTGACCCCAGTGTTGTTGAGTTTCATCACCCTGCACTGGGTTCCCCCTGCCTGTAGCTGTGGGCTCTTGGGTGATAGTAGCGGGCTCTGAAGAATGCTGATACCGAGACCCTCCTAGATCTTCATGCTCCCACCCACCCCTTGCATCTTACAGGGTGAGAGTGTGTTTTACTTGTGGAGACCCCTCAGAGCTAGAACCAGGGCAAATTCATGTCTTAAAACAACCACGTAGCACAAGATCTCGCCTGTTTTAGACACTTTAAAAAATAACTGGTCTTAATTACTAATCTGAGCAATAGTCTTTCTGCTTTTTAAATGAACTCCTTATTTTGGAATAATTTTAAACTTACATAAAAATTGCAAAAAGTAGTACAGACAATCCCCGTGTGCCCCACAGTCATTGTTCCCATGCTACATTGCCATGTAGGTACATTTGCCAAAATTAGCAACTGACATGGGTACATTCCTTTAAGTAAATTCCAGGCGTTAAGTCTTTCTGTTTTTGAAGCATTAAAACGTGTAAAGCTCTTTTTCTGTTGAGAGCAGTATTCCTCTAGTGCCTGTCTTTGATTCCACCTGTCTTCACTAAGTTCCGAGAGGACCCTGTGTCAAGGGGCAGAGGACAAGGGACTAGCCTGTCGTTTTAATATATTTTTCCCCTGAAGGACTGATAAAAGGAATATAGTTTGGAATATGAAGCAGCAGTAGAACTCCGCCTGCTTTAAAACCGTTCTCTGACACTTCATTCAACATTCACTTGGTCTTGAATTTTTAGAAGAGCAGTTAGATCTGTTAATCAGCAAAACCTCCAGGCAGTGGGCATTTTGACAAGGGATGTCAGCACAGGTTGGTGAAAGTTCTGAACAGCCAAGTCGCCGGAGGGCCAAGGGTTCTGGGGAGGGCACTGTGAGTGAGTTTTTGGAAATAAGTCAAGAGGATGAGATGGAGTTGGCCAGCTGGGTGACATTGTGACAGAGACAGGGTACTGCAGAAAACCTGCGTACTGCTGAGAGTAAAATAGAAATCCTGTAGCCAGCCAACCTACTGCCCCGGAAAGGGACCCGCCGAGCCTCAGGACCAGGACGCCCTGCGGGGTTTGTGAGCTGTTGAGCCAAGCTTGCTAACTCTGCCGTACTACAACAACAACATGGCCTCTTGTATGAGTCTCTGGGCCGCGGTGCAAATTGCATATTACTCCCATTTTACAGATAAAGTAACAGCTTGGCCACCAAATTCATGGCACAGTTTGAGTGGAGCCTTCTTTCAGCCTTGTCCCCACCCCCCAACCCCAGGCAGCCTGTCTCTTGCCAGACCTCACCTGCTGGCCCCCTCGTGCTGCCACCTGTCTTTCCAGCCTCAGCATACTCCCTGCCCCCACTTCCTTGAGCACTGGCCGCCTTTTCGATTCCGCTTTGCACTTCAGGCTTTTCCCTTCCCTTGCACAACACAGGGCTCTGAGTGTTTGCTTATGTTCTGTTGAGCATGTGACCAGTAGTTTAAGATTACCAGCCTCTTTCCTCTTGCTTCAATTCAGACTTCTAGAGACCTACCCTCTGGACTGGAGAGAAGGGCAGCCTTGAGGGTGTGTTGTCCTCATTCCTATGTCTTTTCCCTTGTTAGCAAGGATGCAAGTACCCTTTGCTAGAATGCCTCAAGGCCATGATGGGAAACTTTGTTACTAGTGGGAGAATTAAAGAAGGATGTATTGAAGGTTCTTGAAAAGAAAGGCTTAGGGCAAACTCAATCAGTAGTCTCGAGGGAGATGTGGAGACAGGACCTGACCACAGGTGGGAGGAGAGGTGGAAGGAGAGCTGAGGACAAGATCCTGGAGGGCAGAGGCACCACGGTCGCTGGGTGATGCAGGAACCCAGACCCCAGAGAGGCAGGGCAGTGGAGTGCACAGAGGGATTAGGGGGGCACTGTCTGAGGATGGCCATGCAGATGGTAGGACTGTCTTCCCTCCCCTTGCCAAGGATCCAGTGGTCCACTGAGGCTGAAGTTGCTGAAATGTGGAGAAAAGCTGTTCATTCTCTAGCTCAAGTAGGAAGGAAGTTTGTGGGTGTGAGGGGAACCTGGTACTGCCAAAGGCCCATTGTACTCATGCTGTCACCCTTTGATGTAAACCTTTCTTGGCCTTTCCATGCCTGTGTGTTCACATGCCGGGTGTGAGTTTGAATTGTCAGTATGTACACTTGGTATCAAAATCAAAAGTTATCCAAAAAACAGACAGTGAAAAGGAAGTAGCCTTCCCTGTCCTTCCTGTCCCCAGCCTGAGGTCCCACTGCTTCATGTGTATCACAGCGTTTGGCCAGTCTCTGGTCAGGACTCGAGCTGTCTACCCTTTAGTTATTATAGGCAACATTGTAACCACCAGTATCCAGTTATTTTGCAAGGGTGCAAGCCAGTGGGGAGATACGTGCCTGGGATGGACCCAGGTCTGGGACCACCGATGGGTGTTAGCAGATGACTGCAGTGCAGCCTGCCCTCACCAGTGCTGCTACCAGCTTTCTCAGAATCTTGCCAACCTGCTACATTGTAAGGCAGGTATCAGTGTGCCTTTAATTTGCATAGATGAGTAAAATGAGTAAAATTCACGCCTGTCTACCTGCCTATAAGCACTGTGGTCCGGGGTATAGACCCTCTGGCTTTGAACTCAGCCCCTTCGTTTACTTACTGTGTAAACTTCTCTGGGCCTTAGCGTCCCTGCCTGCAGAGTGGGACTAACAAGAACACACATTTCTTAAAGCCGCCGTTAATTTACTTGACTTTCACTGAGTCGGCTGCTTCGAGTGGTGCTGGCTTTGGCTGTGAGGCCCTGGAGAGTCCGCATTCCCATGCCCGTGACAGATGGGATGTTCCTGCACGCGCCGCTAGGCTGGCGTTCTGCTTTCTCTGTGTACTCTGGCTGGACACAGCAGGCCGTGTGAGCATGCGCTGTGTCACTTGAACTGTGTTTTTTTCCCAAGTTCCCCTGGAGCTGTGTCCACCAGCACCCCAGTGACAGGGAGACCCCAATCCCCACCCCCCACAAGCCCACTTCTTTGCCTGCCTGGCGCCTCCTGTTTCTTCATGGAGAGGTGGAGACCTGGGACTGGAGCTCACCTGCCAGGTAGTGGTAAGGGTGGGAGGAAAAGTAAGTGGCGTGGGGAACAGAGAGAGGGGCATCTCGGGGTCTGGTGGCCTGGGGGTGAGGACTCGGCAGGATGCTCTGGAGAGAGGGAAGGGAGCCCTCAGCCCTTGGGCAGCCTCCATTCTATTCCGCTAAGTCTCAGGACTCTTTAAGGTTCATTTCTCAATGTTTTTTTTGTCTTTAGAAGTATGGTAACAGCACCATATGGATGCAGGCCTGGTTCACGTTCTCTTAAAATAAGTGTGCGTGTTTTTTTTAGGAGAGAATCTTCTGGAATCCAGAATATTGTTTTTACTCTAAAAAATTACCTCACACTCATATCTTTTGGGGGGATGGTAGCTGTCCCCCCTACCCAGGCACATAATGCCCAGTAGTGGACGTGGTTCACCTGATGCATTTGTCTTTTAGTCCCTTAACGGTGGTTCCGAACCCAGGCCTGACCGCTGCTCTGCCGGGAGCCCCTTAGTGGTGTGACAGGGGTGGGGATGACAAAACACCCCATGCTGCCTTGGAAGGGCTGACCATGAACCCAGAGAATGGAGCAGGCCCCTAGAAGTGACAGGGCCATGAGCAGAGCCACCCTGAGGGAAGGGGCCTGCAGGACTGCTGGTGGCTCCCTAGGTGTAGAGCATACCATGGGGCGGGCACTGTCCAGGGGAGGCGTCAGCAAACTGACAGGCAAACGTGGCACTGAAAAACTGAAACCCTTGGCAAGTTGCCACTTTTAAAGGCGATGTCCCATTCAAAGTGTAAAAAAATGAGAAGTGTCTTCCATTCTAATTATGAATATAAATGATAATCACGTGTGTAAAAACCATGACTAAATTGCAGGGCACTTGCCATAGTTTTCCACTCGGGTCACTGGGAGCAGCCTTTCTGCCACTAAAGGGGGCCTGGAGCTCTGAAGGCCTGAATAACTAGCCTTTGAATAATCCAAGATGCCTCTTGGCCCCTTCACATTATGCATTCGTTTAGAAGGAAGTTCAGGGAAAGGAAAGAAGGGATAAAACACAAGTCTGTTAATTTAAGGCTCCTTTCAATTAAGAAAAAAAAAACTTAGGTGAAGATATTCAAACAGACTCGACATAGTTCAATACGAAGTGAAGTCAGAACAAGTGTACTCCTTCTTTATTGGTCATGACTGACCAGTGGAGTGTATATGGATTCGAATGTGTCATGAACAGTGTGGGACACGTGGGAGGGGAGGGGAGATGTTGCTGAGGAAGGGCAAGGGCTTCACCGGCTGGGCTGGGGCAGCTGGTGTCTGAGTTAGCACTTAACTTTTATGACCTCCTCGGGGCATGTCAGTGAGCTTATCAGAGATGGGAGGGATGCCAGGGTTCAATTCATAAAGGGTCCAGTAGGCTGGAGCCACAGACGAGATCTGATTACATGTATTGGAGCTAATCGAATGTGACCTGTGACACCTTTGTTAGAATGAGGGTCTCAGGGTGTGGGCAGTTCTAAATGTTGTTACTAAATGTTATTCTTGCTAAGTGTTAAGACGTAGCACAGTATTTTAATGTAACATAGTATTTTGCAGACCAGCTGTAAACAGGATGAGCTTGACAGGAACCCAGCAGATTAATGTAGTAACTGCAAAGAAGAAATCAGTGTGTAACTAACCAAATAGGGTACATAAGCAATGGCTAGGCCTCCCTCAGGGAGACAGCTTTGAATATGAAGTCTGTGTCCTTTACTTGCTGTAAGTAATTAAAACTGCCTTGCAGCAACCAGGCCTCCTTGAACACAGCACCCCAAGCAGTGAACCCCTTGAGTTTGGTAACAAGTTGTCCTTGAATCCAGAGAACCCCAAGGGAAAAATTCAGGATGGATACATGATTTAATGACAACTAATGAGGAAGGACGTGTGTTTGGGAAATCACTAACTGGGAATATCCAGTGTAATCAGCCTTGGTTCAGAAATACTGTTACACTCGGTTGTAAAGACCATATATTGGAGAAGGAAACGGGCTCATTTTAGAGGGCAGGTGTGTCACTGTGGGCATGCGTGCTGTGTGTGGAAGTTCCTCCCCTGCTGTCTTGCAAGCTTGTTTTCTCTGTTGGGAAATGTGGTAAGCTATACATTTTTGTTTACCCCATGAAGTAGGATCCAACTTTTTCTTCTCCTAGATACATAATTGTCCAGCACCATTTTTATTTAAACTGATCTTTCCCAGTGAGCCACTGTGTCACTTTTGCTATTGCTGCAGCTGGTGTCCATCTGTGATATGTGTAGGTCTGTCTCTGGGCCCTCTTTCGTGTCACACTGATCTGTTTTTGTCCTGAGCCAGTATCACCCTCTTGATGACTCTGGTGGAAAATGACAAGACTGGCTCTCTGGCAAACTCTGGAAGTGAACGTGCTCCCGTCTTGCTCTTTACTGGTTTTGGCCTTTTGATATTTTGGGATTCAGTTCCTGCTACCTTAAAATGTGGTACCTTGGCCTATTGAAGATCTTAGCATGAAGTGTTTTTAAAATTGGGAATGGGTGTTTCGTCAAATACTTTTTTGCATCTACTGAAATAAATTAAGAGACAGTAGGTGACGAATTTATTAACTACGTTTTCTAACATTAAATGATTTTGCATTCCTATAGTAATGTCATCTTAATTGTATATCCTTAAAAATGGTATTAGATTCTGTTAGGTAATGTTATTTAGGATTTTTGCATCTTTGTTCCTGAGAAGAAAATTATAGTGAGTTTTATTCTTGTAGTGCCATGATTGAGGTTTGAGATCAAGTTAAGCTGCTTTTTCCAGAAGAGTTTGTGTCAGATTGGGATGATTTGGTAGACTTTACCAGTGATGTTCTCTAGGCCTTTCAGTTTTTTTGATTTGTGGGTGTGCATATTGGGGGAGGAATCATTTTAACAGTGATTCCCGTTCTTTTAGTTAATAGGATTATTCAAGTTTTCTATTCCTTTTTTGAGTCAGCTTTGAAAAGTTACATTTTTCTTAAGGATTTATCTTTGTGGCGTCCATTTTATTTTATTTTTTTAAATTATACTTTATCGATTATGCTATTACATTTGTCCTGATTTTTTCCCCCTTTGCTTCCCTCCACCCAGTACCTCACACTCCCTCGGGCTGTACCCCCACTCTTGTTCATGTCCACAGGTCATGCATGTAAGTTCTTTGGCTACTCCCCTTACTGTACTGTACTTTACAGTCCAATGACTATTCTGTAACTACCAATTTGTGCTTTTTAATCCCCTCACCTTTCACCCATTCCCCCCCCCCCGCCCCCATCTCTTTATCTTTAAACTTTGGCATTTAAATTATGATGTGTCTTGGGATGGGCCTCTTTGCATCCATCTTGTGTGGGACTCTCTGTGCTTCCTGGACTTGCATGTCTATTTCCTTCACCAAGTTAGTGAAATTTTCTTTCATTATTTCTTCAAATAGATTTCTAGTTTCTTGCTCTTGCTCTTCTCCTTCTGGTACCCCTATGAAGCAAATATTGAATTGCTTAAAGTTGTCCCACAGGTTACTTGCACTATCCTCACTCTTTTAGATTCTCTTTTTCTTCTTGTTCTGATTGGTGGTTTTTCCCCTTCATTGTATCCCAAATCATTGATTTGATTCTCAGCTTCATCCACTCTACTGTTGTTTCCCTGTAAATTGTTCTTTATTTCAATCAGTGTAGCCTTTGTTCTTGACTGGATCTTTTTTATACCGCTGAGGTCCTCACTAAGTTCCTTGAGCATCCTTGTAACCAGTGTTTTGAACTCTGCATCTGATAGATTGCTTATCTCCATTTTGTTTAGCCCTTTCTCTGGAGTTTTGAGCTGTCCTTTCATTTGGGCCATGTTTCTTTGTCTCCTTGTTTTTGCAGCCCCCCTGTGTTTGTTTCTATGTGTTACGTAGAGCTGCTGTGATACCCTGTCTTGGTAGCAAGGCCTAATGTAATAGGTGGTGACCTGTAGGATCCAGTGGCACAGCCTCCCCCCATTACCCAAGCTGGGTGCTCAAGGTATACCCTTTGTATGGACTGACTGTACCCTCCTCTTATAGGTGAGCCTTGGTTGCTGTTGGCAGATTAATGGGAGGGATTTACCCAGGCCAGTCCACTCCAGGGGTTGGCTGTGACAGCTGACCAGCAACCTCTACCCTCTGTGGAGAATCAGCTGTGTGGGGGCAGGGTGGTGGTGCTCTGATGTGGTCCTGTAGCTGGCCCTGGGGTTTCCTGGGTGGTATAGGCTAAGGTCAGTCCCCTACCTGTGTTTTGCCCAGGGCTACCCTGGCTGAGTTATAAAGTAATCTGAGATGGCTGCTACTTGTGCTGGGCTTGGAGGTTCCCAGGAAAAGCTAAGCTATGAATCTAGGCTGTTAGTTCAAGGGCCTGGGCTCACTGAGGGCAACTGCTGTGTGTTTGAGGGATTTAGGAAGTTGTGAAGCATGAGGCAAGACCAGCCATTCACATGGAAAAGCAACTTGGGTGGGCCTGTAAATTGGTTGGGGCGGAGTCTCTGAGGATCTCCAAGGTGGGTCAAACAGTGTTAGCCAGGTTGATGGAGTCTCAGATATGGCACCAGTCTGCCAGCTCTGTGGGGGAATGGTATAGAAAAGGGACAATGGACTCTGCTTACCTTGATGCCAGACACTTCAGTCTCTCCCTGTATGCCACTGGTGCCTTTCAAGCTGCTACCCTAGTGCTGGAGCTCAGAGGGAGTGAACCTGAGTAGTTGAGTCTCTGTGTGGGTTCTTAAGAGGAACTGCTTAGGGCTCTAGCAGTTTCTTCCACTGACGCTGGTTTTTGCAGGCAGAAGTTGTGGGGATTTATCTTCCTGGCACTGGAACCCCGGGCTGGGGACCCTGGTGTGGGTCTGAGACTCCTCACTCCTGAGATATCTCTCCTGAATTTTTATCCACTGCACGTGGAACTGGACCAACCAGTTCTGTGTCTGTGCCCTTCCTACCAGTCTGGATAGATGTGGTTTCTTTAATTCCACAGTTGTCAAACTTCCATTTAACTCGATTTCTGCTTGTTCTTCTGAATGATGGTTCTCTATTTTAGTTGTAATTTTGATGTGGTTGTGCAAAGAGGCAAGCCATGTCCGCCTACCCGACCTCCTTGACCAGAAGTCCTGTGGTTTCTATTTTAAATATATTGACTTAAATTGATCATCCTGTTATCCATGAATCATATCCCGAAAGTGTGATATCCCATTTCCATTTTTATTTGATCTCTCCCCCTCTCTCCCCTGATGTGTCTCACCAGAGGTTTGTCAGTTTTATTTGATTTTTGCACAAACTAACTCTAGGCTTTGTTAAGCTTCTCTAGTGTGTTCAAGTTTTGTTTTTTGTTTTTTAAGATTTTTAGAAATTTATCTTTAGGGAGAGGGGAAGGGAGGGTGAAAGAGAGGGAGCAAAAACATCACCATGGGTGAGGTATGTAATCAGTTGTGTCTCACACTCTCCCAACAGGGGTCCTGGCCACATCCCATGCATCTGCCCTGACTGGTAATTGAACCAGTGAACTTTCAGTGCATAGATGGGCACTCAATCCACTGAGCCATACTAGCCAGGCCAAGTTTTTCTTTTTTTTCCTATTTATTTCCTTTCATATATTTCATTTGGGTTGTTTTTCTATCACCTTCCTAACTTCTTAAACTTGGGTGTTTATCCCTGGCCATGTGGTACAGTTGGTTGGAGCGTCATCCCACACACCCAAAGGCTGTGGGCTTGATCCACGGTCAGCGCACACACCTAGGTTGCGGGTTCCATCCCCCGTCCGAGCCTGTATGGGAGGCAACTGATCGATGTTTTTCTCTCACATCGATGTTTATTTCTCTCACTAAAATCAGTAAACATATTCTCAGGTGAGGATTAAAAAAAAGGGGGGTATTGAGCTCCTTAATTCCACCTCTTTCTAATGTACATCTTAGAAGATTATACATTTCCTTTTGAGTAGTGGTAATTATTGTTCAAAATAATTTCTAATTCCCCTTATTCTCAGATCCATGGGTATAATAAAAAATATGTTTCTTAATTTCTAAACATATGAGTATTTTTCTAGTTACTATATTTTATTATTGATTTCTACCTTAACTATATTGTGGTCAGAGAATATACTGAGTTCAGCCCTTGGGAAATTATTGAGACTCGTTGTACGGTCAGTGTTTGTGCATGCTCGGGTGCTTTATACGTGTGAACTCTGCTGTCCAGCTTTCCTCGAGTCTTTTCAGTACGGTTTCTTCATCGTCATGCAGACCCTCTAGACCTGTACTCGTTTGTGTTTGCTCTGTCAGTTACTGGAAAGATAGAGTACAATGTAAATGTAAGTATTTTTATAGTATATATTTATATGCTATGTCATATATAAATATATACATAAACATATGCTATATATTTATATATACTGTGTTTTTATGTATACTATAAGCAAATATATACTAAGTATATAAATATATGGAATATACTTTATACTTTGTATTCTATAAGTAATAATTCTGTCCTGATTACAGATTTACATATTTCTTGTAGTTCTGTCTTTTTAGGAGGGGGGGGCAGTTTGATTTCAGTAGGTTTTTTTTGAGATAAAATAGTGCAAAAGGCTGGTAGTTCTGTCAATTTTTGAATTGTATATCTTGAGGCTATGTTATTAGGTAATAAGATTTACACTTGCTATTTATATCCTGTTTTTATTATGAAGTAACCCATTTACCTGTCTAGTAAAGTTTTATTATTTGCATATTACATGGTGGAGCAAAAGTAGATTTACAGTTGTTCATATAGGAAATAATACAGTAAATAGCCTGGGCTGGTGTGGCTCAGAGGATTGAGTGCTGGCCTGGGAACTGGAAGGTCACAGGTTCGATTCCCAGTCAGGGCACATGCTTGGGTAGCAGGCCAGGTCTCCAGTTGGTGGCGCACAAGAGCCAGCTGATCGATGTTTCCCTTCCTTCCCCCTCTCTAAAAATAAATAAATAAAATCTTTAAAAATAAAAAGGAAATAATACAGTAAATAACAAATAATACAAGAATAAGCATTTATGTACTTGGGACTGTAAACCTAATTTTGCCCCACCCTTTATATATTTTTCTCTGCTTTGACTACTTCAGCTTTTTTGCTTTTTTAAAAATTTTTTTTTTAAGATTTTACTTATTTTTAGAGAGAGGGGAAGGAAGGGAGAAAGAGAGGGAGAGAAGCATCAATGTGCGAGAGAAACGTAGATCTCACGCACTCCCAACCAGGGTTCTGGCCTGTAACTGAGGCGTGTGCCCTGACTGGGAATCAAACCGGCATCCTTACGGTTCACAGGCTGGCGCCCAGTCCACTGAGCCAAACTAGCCAGGGCTACCTTAACTTCTTTATTGTGAATCACATAGATATAAGAAATACATTTTTAAAATGTACTGTTAGCAAATAATCACAAACCATGTATCTGTGTTGCCACAACCTGCATTCTAGCCTTTTCAACCTTTTTGTGTTTTCACGTTTAGAGTGTGTCCCTTATAAATGGCATCTAGGTGAATTACATCCTCTGCTTAGCCTGGAACTGTAAACTCTGACATTTAGCCATTTATATTTCATGTAAGCATTGATATATTTGGATTTAAGTCATTCTCCTTTCTCAGTGCTTCCTGTTTCTATCGTGTTTCTTTTCCTCTGCTTTCTTGCCTCCCTTCAGGGGTGTCCCGCCTGGGCCCCGCAGGCCGCATGCGGCCCAGGATGGCTATGAATGTGGCCCAACTCAAAATTGTACATTTACTTAAAACCTTTTTTTTTTTGGCTCATCAGTTTTCGTTCGTGTTTGTGTACATAATATGTGGCCCAACACAACTCTTCTTCCAGTGTGGCCCAGAGACACCAAAAGGTTGGACACCCCTGCTAGATTGACATTTTATCATTCCCTGATGGTTTCCTTTTATAGGTTTGGAAGTTACACAGTTTTGTTCTTATAGAAGATCGATCGGAAACTACATTTCTCCTTAATTTACTAGAATCTAAATTCCTTTTTGGGTAATACACGGACTCCAGAAAATTTTCGTTTGTGTTTTCGCCCTGACTTGTGTTCATGTTTTATAATCGAACCTTTTTAAAGCTCTGCAAGTCACTGTCCTGTTTACTACACATGTATTTACCACTTTATTCACCCTTCCTTCTTTTAGAGTCTGAAGGTTAGACTTTATCTAGTGTTGTTCTTCTTCTGTCTGAAGCACATCCTTGAACTTCTTTAGTGATATTTTTCTGAGGTCAAACTTTTTAGTTGCCTGAAAGTATCATTTCCCAAACCCTTGAAAGACACTTTCTCTGGATGCGGAATTCTGGGATAGCAGTTATTACCCTTCAGAACCTTGAAAGTCCCTTCGCTACTGTCTTCTGGGCGCCATTGTTTTCCTTGGGAAGTTTTTCTGTTAAAAGGTAATTTTCCCTCCTCTTCTGGATACTTATAAGGCTTTTTTTTCTTTTTCATTGGTTTTCTGCAGTTTTATTAAGTGTCCAGGTATGACTTTATTTATTTATTTATTTTCCACTTGGAATTATTGGACTTCTGAAGTCTTTGGATTGGTGTCTTTCTTCAGTTCTGGAAAATCTTCAGCCTTTTATCAGTTCATATTTTACCTCTACCCCATTTTCTTCTCTCTTTCTGTAAACCTGTGCATGTCTGTGCTTTGGGTGTCATCCAAGAAACCACTGCCAAACCCAATGTCATACATTTTTTTGTATGTGCCATGTAAGTTTTTCTAAGCGTTCTAAGAGTTTTACACTTCTAGCTTTTACATTTAGGTCTTTGATCCATTTTGAGTTATTTTTTGTTTATGGTGTAAGGTAAGGGTCCAGCTTTATCCATTTGCACATGGATGTCCTGTTGTCCCAGCAGCATTTGTTGGGTGTCCTTTCCCCATTGAATGGCCTCAGCACCCTTGTCAAAAATCATTTGACCACATCCAAGGATTCTATACTGCTACATAATTTCTTAAAAATTAATTAATAGTGGATCCATCATTTTTATTCATAAATGTCATGGTGCTTTGAGTCATTAATTCCGTGATTTGGTATAAGATGTATCTTGTGCTGCTGTCGGCCTCACTCAGACAGGATTGGCTACTGTTTTCTTTCACGTTTCCTGAAGCCACACCCAGTGTCAGGTGTATTTGATCAAATGTTTTTCTCAAATTATTTAGTATTTAAAAGTAGTTCACCTGCCACTTTCAACTAAGTTTAGAATGGTTAAACAGTGATTAAGTATTAGTATTCTTTTTGTGTACAATTGATGTGAAAGGACTAGATCTTTAACTAGAAAGTCCTACCCATCCCCCATTCTTCAGCAATACATGCATCCTAGACACACCTTCTTGTTGTATTTCATTCTCTCCATAACTCACTGCTTGTCTTGACTTATTGACAGGTTGTGACGTTTTTCTCCCGTCCCAGCTGTGTGGACAGTGCCACACGCCCTCGGAACAACAACGGCTCTTGCGTGCATGTTCCAGTGTTTCTTCTGTCAGAGAGCCCAGCAGAGCCGCAGTTCTTCCAGTGCCAGCCCTGAGCTGAGCGACACGTGCCCGGCAGAGATGGTGAAGATGACAAAATCCAAAACTTTCCAAGCTTATCTGCCAGACTGTCACCGAACATACAGCTGTGTCCACTGCAGAGCCCACCTGGCCAATCATGACGAGCTGATCTCCAAGGCAAGTGGTTTGTGTCTAGAAATGGATGAGATTTCTTAAAAATGCTTATCATTCTTAACGAGTAGATGGTAGTAAAGCATGACATGGTAGCCTGGGTTTGTTCTGTCCTGAAAGTCTAGAGCCTTCTGGGCAGTGCTGATGAAAGTTTTGTGCACGATCATGTGTGGCTACACCACGTGGTCATGATCTTTCCATAGTGGGCGGGCTGGGCAGCCAGGCCGCCGGCCTGCCCAGAGTTCCCAAAGAGCAAGAGGAGTCCGTTTTTTGTCCAAGCAGTAAAAGTAGTTTGAAACCAGACCCACTGAAGGAACAGAGGAAGTCTAGAAGATCTGGGGAAGTAGAGTAATAAGGGAATTAAAACTTTTTTAAAACACAGAATGGTGAAGAAATGAGGCTATTGTGTGAAAATGGGAGCTCTCAGGAAAACTGCCCAGGAGGAAGCCCTGGGCCTCTGTGCAAACAGGCGGATGCGAAGACGGCCGACCCGTCCATTCTTATTAGGAGGAAGTTTTTATTAGCAGGGTGTAATGCTTACAGTCAACCTCTAGTGAACTTTTAGAACAATCCAAACGTAGTGGCTGAGTGAATGCCCCCTTGGGAAGGAGTGACAGCCCTCTCCCACCCACCCTCACAGGTTGTGACCCCTCACCCTCCCGTCCTCACAGGTCTGCCTTTCTGGGCTCTGTGAACCTCAAGGTCCTTCAAAAACAGTCCATCAGGAAGTTGTGCCTTTCAGGAATTGTTTTACTCAAGTAGGACGTTTATCTACTTGGCCTTTCACTAGTTAACAACGAGAGGTTATCTCATTTCTGTTCATCATTTAAAATAAAAACTGTTCAGGCAGAGTTTCTGTTCTCTCATTGCTTCTGTGGTTCCTTTGTCCATTCAGAAGTTTCTGGCAGAAATGGAAGCACCTCAGGCACCTGGTTTCTTGGTTGCTTTCCACGGCCTCCAGGTTGGGGCTCAGGGTCCCATCGCTGAGCTCCTGGCACCTCAGCTGGCCTCACTGTCAGGCACCAGGCACCTTTCTGGCCTTTGTTCCGAAGCCCTGAGTGAATCTCCCATGAGGCGGGCCAAAGGAACGGGAGCAGCTTCTTCCAGAGAACCCCCCAGCCATTAAGCTGGTTTTTGAATTACATTAAGAGCAGAGGCCTGCCAGGCGGAAATAGTCATGATATTAAGTGAGCATGTTGGGACGAAACGGTGCTGAGAACCTAAACTGTCCAAGCAACAGGCTGCCAAGATGTGTCAGACTTGTGTTGCAGCTGGTGATAAGAAAACTTCTGCTTTTTCTCCCTGCGTCAGTGATTTTCAACCTTTTTCATTTCATGGCACATATAAACTAATTACTAAAATTTCATGGCATACCCCAAAATAGATTTTTTTGTCTGTCTGGGGGGAAAAAAGTATAATTTTGATTCATTCACACTGGACAGCTATTGTGTTGACCGTTGTCAATTTTTTTTATTTGAAAAGAGGTCAGTGCCCCTGACTAAACAGTCAGGTAGTGCATGTTTTTAAAATTCTTGCAGCACACCAGTTGAAAATCGCTGCCTTATATTGTTACTTCATAACACTTAAAGCAGAACCAACTCATATGAAGCCAGCGGTACTGCCCTGACGGGCTCACCAGCCTCTGGGTCCATCTTTGCACTAACAAGCAGTCCCCTGGCCCAGGACAGTTGCCTTGGTGTTGGCAGGTCAAGCCATTAGAAGGCTCTGTCTAATTTGCAAACTATATCTGCAGGTCACACCTGGCAGACCACCTGTTTTTGCAAAGTTTCCTGTATCATCTGTGGCCACTTTTGTGCCCCAACAAAGTAGTTGAAACAAAGGGTATGTAGCCCACAAAGCCTAATATATTTATCTAGCTCTAATTTCCAGTAGTTTGTAGAGCCCTGCTGTAGTCAGACTGTGGCCTGAATCTGAACCACAGATCTGATCATATCTTTGATCCAAACCCTGTGTAAAAAGTAAGCACTTGCAAAATAGATGAGAATTAGGAACATCAGTCTAGAAAATTAAAGACTGAGGAATGTGTGAAAAGTCTGTAAGATGATTCTTTGTTAAGGTATATATAAAATAATATTCCTAATTCCAGAAAACCACTTAAGGGAAGACCCCTTCTTAAGCCTGAAAGCTGTATATTTAAATCAAAACACTGCTAGTCTCAGGCTCAGTTTTGCTGCAGTAACAAAGAACCCCAAATCTCAGTGGCTTAAAACAAAGGTTTATTTTTTGCTTAGGTGAGATGTTCATCATGGGTCGGCCAGGGCTCTTTTCCTTAATTATATAACAAATTTGTTTGTAATTACATATTAAAATGATGTGTGTGTATAAAGTAAAAAATGAGGATTACTTTTTCCTCTTTTCTTACCCTAACTCCATTCCTTAGAGTTGTCACTTAGTAGTTTGTTGTTGTTTCATTGATTGGTTTTGTTTTTCTTTGTTTTGTTGTGTGTATGTCCATGGGAACACATTTTCACTTTTTTAAAAGATTTTATTTATGTACTTTTAGAGATGGGGGAAGGGAGGGAGAAGAAGAAGGAGACAAACAACTATGTACAAGAAATACATAGGTTGGCTGCCTCTTGCACACCTCCAACTGGGGACCTAGGCCACAACCCAGGTCTGTGCCCTGACTGGGAATCGAACCAGCAAGCATTTGGTTCGCAGGCCAGCGCTCAATCCACTGAGCAGCGCCAGCCAGAGCTGTTTTCACTTTAAGTAAAGGGCTCATGACTCATCATTTTACAGCTAGCTTTCTTCATTGAACACTGTTCTATGACTGTCTTTCCACATGGACTTACCCCGACCTGTTCCTGTCTCAGACCCTTTCAGTGTCTGCACAAGCCCTGGATGTGAACTGCATGCACTTGTTCACTTGCATATTGGTGGGTATCTGCCTCCCGTGTTTTTTGTGATTGCAAACACTAATGGTGACTGTTATTGTCACACTTCCTCCTGCACTCAAGCTGATTTGTTCATTACAGTCAGGTCTCAGTAGTGGGTTCAACCTGTACCTTTTCCGTGTCGGCGTTGCCAACCTGTGCTGCAGTCCGCCTTCCTCACAGCCTTTTGAGCTTGTGCTAGGTAGCCGGCAGAGAGACCAAGACAGTGCTCTTGGTTTGGTTTGCCTCTCACTGATGATGTTTGTAGTCATCTGTTCTAGTTGGCCATTTGAGCCTGGCAGTGGAGTAGGTGAGCCCCCCAGCCAGTGGTCCCCCTGTTCCCAGGAGGGTGAGGGTTGTGGGAGCTCAGTCTGAGACTCACCCGATTATATCAGGGAGGCACTAATACCCCATTCTGCCCCCAAGTCATCTTAGAATAAATAAATATGCTGTGAGCTATTTCTTAGCTTATAACACTTCCCTAGGGTGTGCTGTTCTTTTCTCCAAGTAAGGGGCCATCTTGGGCTATGACTTTGTTTTTATTTTGGGGGAAAAGCATGAAAACGTCCCCTCGCTCCTAATATCTGACAGGCGTGGGGTGTCCTGTGCTGGCAGAGCCAGTGCAAACGCCGGGACAGCCCCTCTGGGGCTCTGGGCGGGCCGTGACTCCCAGGCCCTCCTTTTGGGAAGAAGCTTGTCCCACTCGGGACCCTGAGCACAGCCCCTCACACGCTGCAAGGCAGCCCTTCAACTTATGTCAAAGTCCATGACCGGAAACATGGCTTCTCCACTTTCATTCCAAACTGCAAAACTCACTGTCACTTTTTGTCTTCTCACAACAAACCCTTAAAACTTTTTCTCTTCTTTGCAGTCCTTTCAGGGAAGTCAGGGACGCGCCTACCTCTTCAATTCTGTGTGAGTATCGCTGCCATTCGGCCTCACAGACATGCTATCTTCACATTTATTGCTCCTGTCTAGCCATTTAATTACTCAAAGCTGGAATAAATAAATAGTGTTCACCAGTGGTCTAAAATTACCCAGTGTCTCTTACATGATGTTAAAAGAATTCTTTCTCTCTAGTCTTGAGAGTTTCGGGAAAACATAAGGCTCATACCTGAGGAATTAGCCCCTCACACATACTGTGGTTTGTTTGCCATTTGTGGTAGGTTTTGAGTTTTGCTACAGAACTGTGGCTACCCCCTCCAGCTGCCCTACCCCATCCTGGGATTCTTGTGGGGAAATAAAAAGTTGTTCCTTCTCTTAAGAGCTGGTGGCGGGTAGGGACTGGGGAAGGCAGGGAGTTAAGAAGAATCCATGCTGCATCTCTGGTAACCATTTGGCTCAAGGAGACACCACCCAGGGTGGGAGCCAGGGCGGCCCCTCTAGGCAGGGGTGGAAATGCTGCTGCCAACCCGGGGCCCCCTCCAGGGCACAGGGTCTCCAACACCTGCCTCCTCTTCCCTGCAGGGTGAACGTGGGCTGTGGCCCTGCGGAGGAGAGAGTCCTTCTCACCGGCCTGCACGCTGTCGCAGACATTTACTGTGAGAACTGCAAGACCACACTCGGATGGAAATACGTGAGTAACCACCTCGTTCTGACATTTCAGAGAACACTCAGATTTACTATAATAAATAAAATATTTACAGATGAAAACAAAATTTGCAAAAGTGTAAGATCTCCCCCTGGAAGTGTGATCCTGTCGGTCAAGGGGTTCATGTGTTAAAAGAATTTTGAGATGTTTTAAGATATATGGGCATGCCTGCATTTGCAGGGCCAGGGGGCACATGGCCACTACCCAGACCCCGTGCCATCTGTTGGTCCCATGAAACAAGGGGAGGGAAGCCATTCCCACTCATCTGGGGAACGATCACTGGCTGGCCGGGGCCCGGGGTGGAGTGGGATGGGGAGCTGGTGATGTTACTTTGCGGTAGTGATCACAGCAGACCCTCTGCGGTGCCTGGTGCCTTGTATGCCTATAACCCCCTCTGCCCACTGCCCCTATTTTCAGCCCCTTTCTCCTGGCGCCTGTGCTGAGCATTGCCATCCCGCCTCGTCTTCAGCCTGACTCTGTCGGCCTCCCCCTCACCCCCTCCAAGCTTCCTGCAGGCACAGGTGGCGCCGTCCCCACAAGGCCTGGTGTGTCTCCGTTCGCCGGTTGTTTAGCTATGGGAAGTCTCCTCTTCCCTGTTCTCTGCTTCCATCTTCTCCCCACCTTTCTGGCTGATCTTCCTCTGATCTTGGCTTGTTTTGACCTCTTTTCTGTTGACAACTCCCAAACTTTTCCTTCTGCCCCAGCTTCCGCCCCATGTACCCTGTGCCCCCTACCATCTCGTGCATACCCTCACCCCCAGACTTAGCATTTGGGTGACCCATCTGGTGTGGCACCTGCCTCCTGGTATTTGTCTTCTGCAGCCATTCTGGTTTTCATCAGGGCCACTTGCTCTCCCTCCTTGAATTCTTTTTTTCTTTTTTCTTTTTTTTTTAAGGTTCTTTTCTAATGTATTTTATTTTTAGACAGAGAGGGAGGGAGGGAGGAAGAGAGGGAGAGAAACATCAGTGTGTAGTTGCCTCTTGCGCACCCCCCACTGAGGACCTGGCCCACAACCCAAGCATGTGCCCTGACTGGGAATCGAACCGACAACCCCTTGGTTCACAGGCTGGCACTCAATCCACTGAGCTGCACCAGTCAGGGCCCTCCTGGAATTCTTGATTGTTGATGGTGTCCCATATCCCCACCAGATATAAGGGGACATGGTCCCCAGCACAGAGAGAGGCTCAGTGAGGTCTGCATGCTTACCCAGGCCTTCACCTGCTTGGCCCATTCCATTCTTCCCTCAACACTGCCCGAGAAAGGGCCTCCCCTCCCTGCAGCATCTTTGAACTATGCCCAGGGCTCTTGGTGCAGTCCCTTCATTCTCCTCTTACCTGCAGGCCCTGGGAGGGTCATCTTGACGCTCCTCGTCCTTCCTCCCAGATTGCCTTGCTCTTGGTAGGTACTAGGTAACAGATTTGAAATCGTATTTCCCTGCAAGTTTAACCATAACTTGATGACAAGTGCACAGTAGTCCTGCACCACCTTCAGTGGGCTTGTCACCCATGAGAGACCCCTCCCGGCTATGAGCCTGGCGCAGGGAACACCTGGGAAGACAGGTACTATAGACTTATTTTCTCTGCTCAGAGTGTAATGAAGTTGAAAAATGAAAGAGTTTGTCCTGAAACCTTCTCTGTCTCTACTTCTTTTTTTTTTTTGTTCAAGGAACATGCCTTTGAGAGCAGTCAGAAATATAAGGAAGGAAAATTTATTATTGAGCTTGCCCACATGATCAAAGACAATGGTTGGGAGTAAAGTGAAGACTTCTATTCTCTTTTGGATACTGTTTTATGAAAGAGACTGTAATGTAACGAAAACATAGGAGCATCCTGGATGACAATATTTCTTGACCTGGAACCTTGCAAGCCAGCCTCTCCTGGCCGTTCCCATGGGTAAGGCTCCATCCAGTCTATGTCCTCTTCATGTACATGGTCGTTTCCGAAATATCTCAGTGACCTTTTTCTAATGTCTCAAGTTCTAGTGAAAAAATTAACCAACTGATGACGTATCTGTATAGTTAATACCATCTTTAACCTATGCCTTTAAGATAAAGTTTGGCTGCGCTCTTTCATGTTTGATAGAAACCAAACCGAATCTCTACAGACCACAGGGACAAGGTCTCTTTAGGGAGCAGGTTTCACCCCTGCCGTTTAAAGTGAAGGTTTTATAGCCCACCGTTTTCCTAATTTGCAAAATTACAAATTGGTTATTTTGCTTGTGAATGAGCTGTTAAATCATAGTGCTCATTTCAGAATTTTCTAGAAGTAGTCCATAAGTCTGTTGTATACACCAAGCGTGTGTTTTTTTTCCCAGCCTTGTTCAGAAACAGAGGATGCCATTGATAACATTTTAGATAAGCTATAAATGGAGAAATGTATCTAATGGAACATCTTGTTTATTTAAGCCAATAGCTTTCTCATCTAGAAAGCAAGTGAACTAGTCGCTAGCAGACTGTTCCAAGGGCCACAGTCCCAGACCCAGGGCCCCCAAGGTGGGGCTTCTGTGTGAGTCAGGCCCTGAGTGGCTGGTCCATAGAGTAATAGTTCAACACACTGGACCGAGTGAATCGGATTTCCCTTCTACTCTGATGTACTTGAAGAAAAATAATTATTTTTGCATATGAAAGAGGCCAGAACTAGCAGGATAAACTTTCAAACTTGAGATTTGGTAAATTGTTTTAATGTTTTCAGAAAGGGTTAAAGTTGCAAGACAGGTGTAAACTTCGTAAATGAGATACTTGGTTTGCTCGACGGGTCACCCTGCCTTGCCCGGTTCTGCCCCATGGGCCGACAGAGAAGGGACCTGGGCAGTCTCCTAAGGCCAGAGTTTCTGCCGTGTATTTTAAATTTCAGTCCACCCGTGGTTCTACAGGGAGTGGGCCCTACGCATTCCCTGTAGTGGTTTTGGCCAATTTGCAGAAAATAGAGGCCGAAAAACATTCCCAAATGTTTTGTTTTTCACTGTTTGAACCCTAAAAGGGCCCAGGGGAGGCAGGGAGAAAGGAGAGCAGTGTGCCCCGATGCTTCTCAGCCTGTAGGATGGCTCTGAAACTGCCCTTAGGTGAGGTTAGTCCAGTGGCAGCAAGCCCGTGCCCCGTCCCTGACTCCAGCCTCCCGTGAGCCCAGAGCCATGGTCCATACAGACTGGGCTCCCCTGCCTGGTTCTCGTTCAGCTGCTCACCTGGAGCTTCCATTTCGGCACCACCTCTGCCTAAGTCTGGAAGCCTTGCAACATGGGAAACGTTGCAGCCCCGGGCACGGGGACATCAGGGCGAGTCAGCACACGGAGGAGCTCTGATGCACATCTTCAACTGTGAAGGACGACCTTTGTACAGCTGTGGAGGCCTCTGCACTAGCAGGTGCTCCAGCCAGCTGCCGCTTCCCTGAACTGCTGTCCCCAAAGATTTAGGCTGTCTCGGCACATCCCATGTATCCAAGTTAGTGTTCAGCTGCATAGCCTTTGGGCCTCCAGGGTGCGGTCACTCTCACGGCATGTGCTGCCATGATCCGAAATCGGAAGACGCTTCACTGGTGCACTGGCACGTGAAACAGCAAACTGCTGCAGCTCAGTCCTTAGTGAAAACGTGGAGGACACCTTCCTTGAGGAGTGAGTACTAATTATTGAAAACTTGGCCTAAACTGACATTCCCCTTCTTGGTTTGGTCCCTCTACGAGCCTCAGTGCTGCCTCTGGAGACGCTGGGGACCAGGAAAAGAGGGCAGGGGTTGTGTGACACCCATTGCAGGGTCGAGGGCTTCTCCTGAGCGCTTCTCCATGAGGTCTTCACTTAAACTGAAGACTCTTTCTAAAATTCTTCCGACCAATTTTTGTATATACTAAACTTATATCTAAAGCTTTTACATGTTCTGGGCAAATTTACTGCTCCTTCCATTTGAGCACTTTGGTTTTTGTATCGTCTCTTGTGATGGCATCGAAACCTTTTTCCCAGTGGTGTTATGACTTATTTGTGTTTTGTTTTTTTTGTAATTGATGCAAATACTCTTACCACTTTTTTGTTTGTCTTCTGCAAAATCCAAGCTCCTTTTGAAACCAAATGAACTGACCATGAGCTGGCTTCAGGGAAGGACACCCACAAGACCACAACTAGACATGCTGGTAAAGTGCTGGAATGTTCCACCCTCTTAAAATCTTAAACAGTAATTATCATCCCCTTTTATTTAAGTTATTTAAAATATTTTTCTTTGAGAAGAGTGGGAGGTGATGCCAGGATTATAAATGCATTTAACATAAAACTATGCCATGTCCTCTGGCACAGTACATTTACTTTAGAAATGTGGTTTAGTTTTGTTGCCATTTTATATATACATAAATATAGTATTTTTATACCTTAACACTTATTCTTGATGGCATCTGTCAGATATTAGCAAGGATCAAAAATGGGAATTTTTCAAAAGTCCTTTAATTTACCTGATGACCTCACCAGGTACTTAAAAAATCCAAGTGGTTTTAATTTCTGGACAACTACAATTTAAGCTCCAAAACAACCTACAGAAATGTAAAGCCTCATCTGTCAAAGGCTCTGGGCTGGCCTGTCCTCCCGCTGTGGGGTGGCTCCATGGGCTGCAGCCTGGAGGTGCACCCCTTGGAGCAGGACTGCCACCAAGCTTGAGCACACAAGCCTCCCTCCGCCTCCCTGTGTCCAGCCCTCGGTCCTCTGTGTCTGTGTGAGGTTTAAAAATAAAGCTCCCATGTCCGGTGTCTCCTTTTCAGTAGCACGTGTGTCTTGGGTGCTCTGTTCTGATGCTGAGGGACAAGGCAGTGGTGCTGAGCAGCCCATACTAAGCAAAGGGGTCTGGGTCTCTTTTCCGTAGGCAGTTCCCATCCAGCGCAGCCATGTGCAGAAACAGCCTTTGGGGCGATGGCTGCCAGGCTCACCACCTGTTTGAGGCCTGTGCACATGGCCCAAGAAAGCCCTAACCACATAGTTATGGGGCTTCAGCTAAGCCACACTCACCTCTTGCTTCTAAACTGCTGAAGGGCTAGCCTCTGCCCACAAGGAATCCAGGAACCTTGGTATGTTGTACCCACCCCTACCCTGCCTGCCCTCTCTTCCTGTATGTGCCAGGCTCTTGGAGCCAGTGCTGGTGCAAACAGCCTTTCACAAGCAAAATCTCAGCTGTCTATAGTGAGAAGGGGTCATGAAGTGAGGGACCACTGTCTGGCTGAAGTTGCAGAGGGGCTAGGGCGTCACTCTGCAGAGCCCAGGTCCCCTGTTGCCGGTCAGGGGCCAGGGAGACTGCAGAGGGAGGGGCTCTAGGCAGGGCACAGAGCTCGCTCTCAGCCCAGGGGAGAGCCAGTCTCCGTCCTGCAGCAAGGTAACAGGCCACTGCGCTTTGGGAAGGTGGCTTGGCATCTGTGTGGATATGTACAAGGGGCAGAGACAGAGCAGGGGAGAGAGAAAGGCCTTGGGCCCGGTGGTCAGCATGACAGCTGGGAAAAAAGCCAAGGAACATTCCAGAAGTTGTCAAGACTTAACTGATGGAATTGAGGTTTTGGATGAGGATGGAACAGAGTTAGAATTTCAGAGTGAGAAGTGGGAAGGGGTGGTGGCCTGTGCCAATGGAGGACCATAGGCATTGAGAGAGGGCGTGAGAGGTGAGCAGTGACCCTTTCAGAGCCCCAGGGCTAGAGGAAACAGAGGTCCTGGGAGGAGGCAGCTGTCCCCAGGCTTCCGCAGAGGCACTTCAGGAAAGCTGAGGTAGCAGGGTCAGGGTCAGGAGAAGGGAGACCAGGCTGGTGCAGGCTGCAGAGGGAACAGAAGACAAGGACGGCAGGCAGAAGTCAGCTTTTTGACGACAGGCATTTATAGGATCAGGGACGGGATCTTTAAGTTAGTAAATGCTGATAACGGCCGGCCTGAAAGCCCTCAGAGCTGGGGCTGAGGGTCCGTTGTTTAAGCACTAGGGTGGGCCCTGAGGGTGGAAAGGAGGTGGGGGCGAGGGGGCACGTCTTCTGCACATCCGTCAGGAACAGCAGGAGTCGGCTGTCTTCACCCACGTGTGGTCCCATCGCCATCCTGAGGCACGGAGGTGGGCAGTCCTGAGGCAGAACCCAGAGCCAGGCTGGCCAGAGCAGGTGTGCCGCAGCGGAGCGTGGCTGTGACCGCCCATGGTCCTTGCTGGGGTGGACGTGACAAACCCAAGCAAGAGGTTGCCAGTTTTTTGTTGTTTTTTTTTTTGAAAGAACATCAAGGTTCTAGTCCAGGGTCCTCAAAACACAGGCCTCAGTGCCCCACCCTACCCTCTGGGTCACAAGATCTGGGGTCTGAGAATCTAACAAGGTTCCAGGGGATGCCGCTGGGTGGGGACCACCCAGAGTAAATGTCCCCAAGATGGAAGTGGGTGGTGGTGGTAAGAAAACTGGGATCAAGTGACAGCCCTTCTTCCCAGACCTGGACCTGGACCTGGAGCCTGGTGGTTCCAGATGGGGGCTCTGGCCGGGCCCAGGCCTGCGAGCAGGGCCAGGGTGCTGCACTGGGTGAGGGGTGGGGGAGGCCCACGGGCTCCCAGAGCCACAACAGGGGACCCAGGCAACAGGCAGGAGCTTTATTGAGCTGCAGCCCAAAGGCAGGCTCACGAGGACAGAAACCTTGAGGACACGGACGGGAGCCCCGGTGCACTGCGTCCCTGCTGGGACCCAGAGTAGCAGGCCTGCGGCTACCACGAACTGAAGTCCGTGAAACCTCGGCCGGGCTTTTTCTTAGCCACGGGGACGGCTGCGCTGGTGGACGGTTCCTCGTCTGATGCACGTTTCCTGGGAAGAGAAGAGCCAGACTCCGGCTGCTGTGGGGGCCAGGCCCCGAGATGGGAGCCCCGTGTCTCCACATCGCCCCCACCCCAAGTGTGATCTCTTCAGCCTGCTGGAGGCCTCCCGGCACCCACTCACTGCTCAGCCCTGATGCCTGTTACTTCTCCGCCACCAGCAGGCTCTGACCTGTGGAATCGGTAAGCATGTCGAGTGCACCATGGAAACGGACACCAGCTCCCACCCCACTCACGTGGCTGCTGGGTTGATGTACTTGCCCACCCCCTGGCGGTACGTTGGCGGGCCCTGGCTCCCAGACTTGGGCTGGCTTTTCTTCACTGTGTTCTCTGGGGCTGCCTCCTCGAGCTGTGTCTTCTTCCGCTCCTCAGCAATCTGTGGTAGGGCAGGGCACCAGCTGGCTGAGCCCCTTGGGCTGGACGGGACTCCCCCAAGCCCCTCCCCATGTGCCAGCTGCAACTGCCTCACCTGAACGTCAGCTTCCTCGTAAGGGTCCACAAACACCGTGGTGGACTCAATGCAGATCTCCTCCTACAGAAGGGGGAGGCCGGTGAGCAGGTGAGCAGGGCTGCCAGGAGACAGCAGGACCCCCACACCTGCCCAGCCAAGCCTGAGGAGTGGTCTCTCTGTTCTCCCAGGAACACATACCTTAGGGCGGTCAGTTTTGGGGTCGCTCTCCACATTCTCCATGGCTGTCAATGTGTCAAAGCCCCCAACAACCCTGTAGCAGAGGGAGGGAGCCTCCTAATATGCCCGGCTCAAGGTGCCCCCAGAGGCCAAGTCCTGGCATGCCAGGAAGAGGGGTGAGAATGAGCCCGGGCTGAGGGCCCATGAAGGCCTCACACAGGTAAGGGCGTGGACAGGCTGGATTCAGAAAACCCACGGGACGGCCAGGACAGGACCACAGGCCGAGAGCGGAGCAGCCTGAGAGGCAAGTCCAGCAGGCTGTCGGTGCGGTTCTATTAGGACACAGTACCCGCTGCTTCCACTGTAGCTGCTTTTGCACTACAGCCGCAAAGCTAAGGAGTGTGACAGAGACCATGAGGCCACAAAGCTGGAAACACCACCTGGGCCTTCACAGGAAAAGTCTGCTGGCCCTTAGATGAGAGGATGGAGAGAAAGGAGGAGGCCCAGACATGTGACTCGGGATCACCCACAGGAGAGCCGAGGGGCTGACTCAGCAGAACAGCCACCAGGCCGGGCTGGGGCCGGCCGCCGCTCCAGAGCCAAGGTCCCCTGCCCAGCCGAGAAGCCCCAGGTCCCCACTTATGCATGGCCATGACCTTGGTAGGGCCAGGCCTAGGGGCGAAGCAGCAAGAGGCCCCAGTTGGGGAAGGATTCCACCCCTGCCAACACCCCAGGTCTCATGCAGCAACTTCTCTTACCGTCCGAAGATGGTGTGCTTCTTGTCGAGGTACGCACAGGAGCGAAAGGTGATAAAGCTGGGAGGCGGACAGGAGGGTCAGGAAGGGTGTGAACACTTACCCACCCTGGCCTGCCTTGTCCCTCCAGGCCGCTAGGCACAAACTAGGCACCTCTAAGCTAGATCATTGGTATAAAGCGTCCACCCTATGGGAGCTCCCCAGGGGAGAGGCCCAGAACTCCATGCTGCCGCGCCCCTCCTTGCTCATCCTGTGCCCAGGAGGCCCAGGGCTAACCAGTCAAGCCCGGCAACGGTAAGCGCTCACATGGGCAAGCTCACTGCACTAGTCAACAGCAAGGCTGTAACTTAGCTGGAAAAAGGAAGGGTTACTCTATAAGCAATGCTAGCACAACTGGGAGAAACTGCTTTGTGCATTCATACACAAAAATAACAAATATGTAATACAAAAATAAACCTGCCTCAAAAAAAAACCCAAGCCTTACAATATTTCCAGGAGACCCCCTTACATACAACTGAAACACTGAGACATGTGTACTGGAATATATAATATTTTAAAATACCATTTGGAATATAGATGACTTATCTAAAAAGGTATAGCAAGCCCTGGTTGGCGTGGCTCAGTGGACTGGGTGCCAGACTGCAAACCAAAGGATTCCCGGTTCGATTCCCAGTCTAGGGCACATGTCTGGGTTGTGGGCTAGGTCCCCAGTTGGTGTGTGAGAGGCAACCACACGTTGATGTTTCTCTCCCTCTCTTTCTCCCCCCCTCTCTAAAAATAAAACCTTAAAAAAACAAAAGTCTTAGCAAGAAAAATACAAACCACCTAATAAAAAGTAAGTAAAGAGTTCACAAATGTACAAGTAGGAATTAAGGATTTTTAAAAACCGTAAATAATGAAACAAAATCACAAAGCTCCTAGGGAAGGATGACTAGGACTAAGAGAAAGAGACCCCAACTAGATGGAAACCACCCTCCCCACTAAATTCCTCCCCAAAAGCCAGATAGGTGAATCCTATCAAACATCCTAGAGGGCTGCACCAAACCACCCTGAGGCGCCACCGCCAGCCGCCTTGGCTCCCGAACCAGTCTCCAGCCTGGCCTCAGTCCACAGCCTGTGGCTCGTCGGGATCAAGTAAGGGTAAGGTGCAGGGATAACCGGCAATGAACAGACTAGAGTCCAGGATGAGATCCTGATATACACGGAAATTTAACACGTGACTGCAGGGGAGGGGCAGAGCCTCCTAGAGCATCTGAGGAGCAGCGCTCCTCACTCTGCCTAGCAGACATCCCTCCACCTGTGCCAGGCTGGGTCCGGCTGCTCCTCCCCACACTTGCTCGCGGGGGGGCCCCCACTCCCTGCCCTTACATCGAAACGTGGGGGCACCCAGGCCTGTACTTTTAGCCCATCTGCATCCTCTGGGGACTAAAACATCGACTCACTAAGAACAAGGTGGGTGTCCCAGGCACCTGACAAAACATTCAAAGCAGAATTCTCATCCCCTCAGCAGGTACCCGCATTGCTATAAATGTACTACAGCCAATGGCTGCTCAAGCCAAACCCGATCAGGCTGCCACACCCACACCTGCTTTGTGTGGCACCTACCAGCCTTTCTGCATCTCCTGACACCTGTCCCTTCACAGGCACACACCCCAGGGTGCAGTGCTGCCTGCCAACTTGCTCTGCAAGTGACTGCGCACACCTGCACTCAGGCAGGTCTTGTCTGGGCTGTGTCCTGTGTGAGTCCACCATCTCCCCAGGGGGTGCTGCACACCTTGATTGGATTCAGGTCAAGCACAACCTTCAGGGAGAGGCTGAGGGGGAGCCTGCAGGGAGCCCTGGGCCTCCTCCCCAGGCCCATCCCATAGCTACCCAGCAACTCACAACTGAGACTTGTTGGTGTTGGGCCCCGAGTTGGCCATGCTGAGGATGCCCCGGCCCTTGTGTGAGAGGTTGGGCCGGAACTCGTCTCTGAAGGGTTTTCCCCAGTATGACTCCCCACCTGGAACAGAAAGGAGCATGGTTGGCGGCCAGAATGCCAGGCTTCTAGCTGAGTGCAGCCAACTGGATGCAGCCCAGCTCCAGAAATCCACGCTGAGTCTCAAGGGGCACTGGGCCCTGCTAGGGCTGTGTCTGGAGCAGGGGCACTTTGGAGGGCAGCCCTGGCCCTGAGCATGGGGTGAAGGGTGAAGGTCACACATCGTCATTGCTTACCCACACAGCTGAGGGACTGGGCCTGGGCCCAAGCCGCAGACAAGCTGAGGGGTGCTTTTGGGAGGCAGTCGGACGACAGCCAGACATCTGGCGCAGGGCACAGCCTCCCTTTGCTGTGCGCTCCCTGAAGCATCCCTTAGTCCACTGACAGAAGTGGGTGCCCTGGAGCCACGTGGAAGCAACGTGCTCCCTCTCCCATTACTTTGGCTTTATGGCCATTTCAGCATGAGAAAAGGGGGACGTGGCCAAGGTCACACAGCACTTTGGTGGCTGGTCTACCTGAGTCCACATCTGGAATTCTAAGCACAGCCTCTACCCACCTACCCCCCCACGGCCCAGTGCCAGTACCTACCTGTGCCTGTGCCAGTGGGGTCACCACCCTGGATCTGCAGGAAGAACAAAATCCAGTGAGCAAGCCATGCCTCATGACCCCGCAGCCCTGCCGGCCCTTCCGCAGCTGCCCACTGTCCACTGACAGAAGCAACTCCCCACCTGCCAGATGGACCCAAAGGGGTCTGAGCTCTCGGTGAGGACAGAGGCACTCCCAGGCCCCGTCTCTGCACAAGCCTCGTGTGGCCAGGCTGGGTACTCAAGAGGCAGGTTAGAGGCTCCCACGTGTGACAGAAATCACCTCTGGGATTCATCTGTCCCTGTAAGGCCAGTGCTGACCCACGGCGCTCACCATGAAGTTCCTAATGGATCTGTGGAAGACGGTGCCATCGTAATACCGCTTCTTGCAGAGCTTGATGAAGTTTTCGCAGGTTTTGGGTGTCTGCAAAATAGCCCGGATACTTCTGTGAGGCATGAAGCAGCCAAGGGAGGGTCGCGAATGCCACCCAAGACCTGATCGTGCACTGGGAGAGGGTCAGCTGCCCAGTCTGAACATCGTAAGGACCAATGACACTAAACAGCAAGAAACTGGCAGCCACCAAGCCCCAGAGCGAGGGCCGCAGGGAGACACAAGTGGAGCAGCTGGGGGTGAGGCAGGTGGACGTCTGCCTGCCCAGACTCGGGAGGGGGAAATGCAGCACGTGGCTGGCAGTCTCTTCTGAGGGGGGTGGTGGGGGACTCCACGTCTTCTGGAACACACAGTTTTCTACTACAAGCCTGTCCTAAGTGCCGCTCCATGTTTAAGAACCTGGAAACAACCCCGGGCATGAGGAAGGAACGGCTGCCGCACCCACCATGTCGCAGTGCAGCTCCAGGTTGAGGTCACCCTTGCTGGTGTGCAGCCGAACGTAGCCCTTCTTCTTCACGAACTGGTAGCGCAACACGTCCTCATCAATGGCGGCTGCAAGCAGAGGCCTGAGCTCTGTGCCTTTCCTCACCCCGAAGACAGCCACGCCCCATCCCAGGCACGAAGGCCTGAGCTCAGGCCCCAGCTCTGGGGAAAGCCCGGGGGTCTGCACTGGCTGAACACAGGAGAGGGCACGGAGGGCTCAGCAGTTAAAACAAGGGTGCTGGCAAGGCCTGCCCCGGGGCGGGGGGCAGCGAGGTGGGGTGGGGAGTGGAGAAGGGAGGGTTGGGGACCTGACAGGCTGAAAACACAAGAGGAAGAAGGCTTGGGGACGATGATGATGGCAGCCTTGGTGGAGGGCTAAGGTGCCCAAGGGCAGCCTGGGAAGAAGCCAAAGTGGGGAGCCCCGGCAGGCAGGACGTGGCGTGGGGAGAGCCTCCTGCCCCTGGACTGGCCCTAACTATAGCCTCCCCCAAAGCAGACACAAACACACCTTCAAAAGGGCCGGTCCCCCCAACTGTTCCTGATCTAAGAGCCTACGAAGCCCAGACAGGACGCAGCGATGTGAGGACAGGGAGGCAGGGCACCTGCCTCAGCCCGTTAGGCAGCACCCCTGGTGATGGAGGAGCGGAGGCAGTTACCTGCTTCATGTGTGGTTTCCGGCACCATGGCAGTGGAGGTGAAGGAGGCGCTAACCTTCCCAGTGGAATAGTGGGCCTGCCGAGAGAACCGCACAGGCATGTCAGCAGCGCCCTGGGACACAGCTGTCCCCATGCTCAGGACCCCTGCTTGATGCCTCCCCTCCAGGAAGGTGTCCCTGGCCACCACCCAAAGATATCACCAGGAACCTCCTGGAGGACAGGATGGCTCAGCCCAAACTGGTCTTTCCCTAAGGCCCCAAGGAATAAGGGACTCTAGTTTCTTTCTGAAAATTTTCAGTTCCTACAATTAAACACATTACATTTTTAATCAGGAACCTAAGCCCTAGAAAATTTTTTTATCCTAGGCAGGTGGAAAAAATAAAAGGAGGGATTTCTCCCCATCAGAAGGAAGTACATCAAAATGCTAAGAGCTACTGTGTTAGAGTGCTGGAATGAAGAACGACAAACTTTTTTTCCTTTTGCAAATTTTCCTGAAAACTTCTTTAGGGAGGGGGCCTCAGAGCCCCACCTCCCGGCTTGCCAGGCTGAAGATTGGAAGAGCCAACTTTGGGCCTGACAGACCAGAACACAAATCCTGGTGCCATCACTGCCGACTGAGGGCCTCGGGGCCAGCTACCGGGCACTGTGAGAAGTGAGCCTGGCTGCCCAAGAGGGGCGGCCACCAAGCACCACTCTTCCCTCAGCACCACGGCACCCCTAAAATGTCCCCACTGTCTCTCCCTGGGTTTGCTCTTGGCACCAAGTGACCAGCTCTGCAGGGCAGTGACTCCTCACCCCACAGGACATCCCCTCCCACAGACCTGCATGCCTGAGGCCACCGTGTCGTGTGGTACCACCACGGCCACCTGGCAGCCACCCACCAAGCCTGTCTGTTCCAGGCTCCCCAGCTCGGGCCAGAGCATGAGGTGGACCCTCCATGGCTGAGGGACCACCTTCCCTGGATAGACCTGGCGCACCCATCTGTCCCCACCCCGGCCTCCTCAGCACAGCTGTCCTTTGGGCCCCCAGAGACACCTCAGCTCTGGGGTCCAGCTGCTTCCCCTCCAAATGCACCCCACTCCGAGGGGCTATGACAAGGGAGTGGCTTGAGCTGACAGCTCTGTGGCCCTCCACCTACTCACGGCATTCAGCTTGTCCACCTTCTTCTTCTCTGGGGCCTTCATGGTGGCTGCCAGGACCTCATCCCCTTTGAACTCCTTGTAGAGCTCCTGCAGTGTCTCTCGGGTCTCGGTGTTTGTGTTTTTCAAATAATAAGATGGGTCCTGTTTGGCCTTTTCTTCATCTACAAGACAGCATGGTGGCCCTGAGCAGCTGAGCAGCCAGGAATGTCCCCAGATGTACATGACAAGGACAAGAGGCCTGAGGAGACTGTACCGGCAGAGGCCCAGACCAAGACACAGGCCAAGCCTCCATCACAGTGACACTTCATAGATGCTACCCAGGAAGGCATGTGTAGGAAGACAATAAGGGAACAGCCCAGAAGGCCAGCAGTTGACCCGCCAAGGCTTCTGCTGGAGTCAGCTTGGGTCTCTGTCCCCGGCCTGGCCTCGACCCCAACAGTGTTCGCCAACAGCCCCGGTGGTGGTGCCCGGCTAGCTGAGCAGCACCCACACTCACCGGCCCCCACAGGACCCACTTGCCTGCCTGAACACCTGTCCCTGCAGTGGTAACAGGTGCATTCTCTAAAGAGCAAAGACGGCCCATCCAGGACCTGAGGGCCTGGCCAAAGAAGAGCCCCGAGGGTCCCCTGGAGCAGTCTTGAGTTGGGAGGACAAGGTGCCCAGGCCTGTCCCTCATGAGGCTGTGGGCACTAAGGCGTAAAGGCCTGGCTGGCACCCACCACATCAGGCCCCCTATGGGCAGGTGTGGGCCAGGGCTTTCCTGTCAATCTCAGCACAGGAGAAGCTGAACATCAGCTCGGGAAATGCAGGGCCTGTCTAGGCTTGATCGGGACTCTGGCCCCAGGAAGGTGGGGGCTTTGCCCAGGGGGCTCTCTCCTGTTTCCCCCCAACCCCTAGCACCCAGACCAGCCCTGGCTGTTCATACCTGGGTCTGTTATTTTCATGTTATTCTTAACATGAAAGAAGTTGGAGACGTTGAATTTGTCCAAATTCGTGGGGTCCTGTGGCAAGAAGGACATATGCAGCAGAGTGAGCCCAGCACTACGGCCAGGCCCCAGACTCTGGCCATGTGGCCGCCCCAGGCAGCAAAGGATAAGTGGGTAGCATGAGGGTCCTGGGGCCAGGAGGAGAGACTCCTGCGGCTCCAAGGAGGCCTGGTGGGTCAAACATGGGCCAGGAGTTGGGACAGGGCTCTGCCCCAGGTAGGGCCATAAGCAGGGGCGGGGAAGAGACTGGCACAAATGGCTAGCCGCTATCAAGCTGCACCCACTTTCTCTGGCACACAACTGACAAGCGTCTCTTGCTGTTAGGCATCCACAGGACGGATGGAGTCTTCTTGAGGGAACATGGGCAGATACAGCGTGCCCACCTCCAGGTCTCCCACATGCTGTCCCACAGTCCTTCCCTTCAGCCTGGCTGCCAGACACAGACCCTACAAGTACTCAGGCCCTGGAGACAGCCAACCCACCCCCTTGGAGTGGGGTGCGTTAACCTCCAATTAGAATGGGACAAGCCACAGAAGGGACTGTGCCCATCTAAGTCACTCCTGGATTTTCTAAGTACATGTTTTTATTAACTCACTCAGGGTCCTCTGGCACCTTCATGGGTACCCTGTGCCCAATGCTGGAGTACAGAGCACACACCTGCCCCCACTCTCAAGAGGGCAGGAGGAAAGCCAGGACTGCAAAGAGGGCACTCGGATGCCGAGAAGGCTCTGGGGTCAGAAAGGAGGGGCCCTGACAAAGCAGGGACAGGCCTCGAAGGGGGAGACGGGAGAACCAAACTGGGGAAGCAGCACGTGCAAAGGCCCATGCGGCTGAGTGGAAGGACGGCAGGAGGTGGGAGCGCTCTCGGCAGCAGCTGGGGCACCACAACCAGACAGGCGGCCAGGGGAAGCCCCCGAAGCCGGTGGAGAGGTGGGGCTGGTAGAGGGGAGCTGAGCCAAGGGTCTCGGGTGGTCCCTCTGAGAACAACAGGGGGAAGGGACACCCACCTGGAGGGTGATGATGTCCTGCCGGGAGAAGGGCTCGTCAGTCAGCAGGTCTCGGAAGTTCTTGGCCTTGATATTTAGCTGCTCCACTGCCTGCAGCCAGGAGGAAGGTGGCCGTTACGGCGCTTGTCCCCAGCCTGGTGCTGGGAGCTACAGCCCACCCAGACAACAGTACCATTCCAGCAGTGAGACAAATGACAGGACTATCGTGTGCCCACCACAAGCTCACAGCAACGGCCCTGCCACTGCGGGCGAGGCTTGTTGAGACCCAGAAACTCGAATTTAGCCCTCTGAGCAAGGGTCCTCACAGGACACTCTGGGACACATACCTTACACATCAGCAAACAGGTTCAACAAGGCCGCCTGTCTGTACTAAGTCCCCCCAGATCCATGCACACTTGGGCAAGGTGTCACCCCCAGACCCTAGGGTAGTGCTGGCCACCCGGGCCCTGTCAGTAGCCATGGACAGGCATGGAAACAGCTCAGAGAGGGCTTCCCTGCAACACGGGGCCCACGCCCCTGCTGTCTGTACCCTCTGTTGGCATGCTAAGAGGAGGAGGACCCACGTGGAAACCAGGGCCTGGCCTCCCCTCCCCACACCTGCCCACCAGTCCATATCTGCCTCTCTCGGGACTCTGCCAGGACCTGGGGGCTCAGGACACCCCTCGAAGCCTTGGAGCCTGCCCTCAGAGTGCGGGTTCCCTCCCACAGGGCCTGACCAGGAGTCCTCACTGAAGATGGAGACAAAAGAACCACCCACGTTTCAGGTCCAGAGGCCACAGGGAGGCCCTGCCCTTTCTAAGCTGTGCTGGTGGCTCCACAGGGACAAGTTGTGCCCAGGGAAGCCCCAGAGCCCAGACGAGGGTTCCCAGCAGCACGCGCCTAGAGAGCTCCCAAGAACCCACCTCATAGGCATAGACGTTGCCGGTGGTCCTGACAGCTACGATGTGGCTGTTGTTGGTGAACACGTTGAAGAGCACCGGGCAGTGGTACTTCCCTATGGAGAGGCATGCTCAGGCAGACTGGCCAGAGAAAGGCCCGAGGTCAGAGAAAGGGAGGAGGCAGATGCTGCACCACTATGCCCAGAGAGGGCCCAGAGGGACAGCCGGCTGCTCAAACCCCCTCCTCCAATGCCACTAGGAAACTCCTGTTCTTCCTGCAAGACTCAACCCCCACACGGTCCTCCTCAGAGGTATCTGCCCCAAAAGCCCCTAGCCCCACTGGCAACATCGCCCCAGCCTCCTCCACCTCAGACCCTGCCACATCCCTCACCCCGCCACCCACCTGGGACACTGCAACACTTCTGCTGCTCCCTGCCCCTGCCCCACCCACTCCGTACAGGTAGCCGGGAGCCTCTTCAAATACGTTCCAACGAATAAAGTGCAAAGAGGCTGTAATAATCTATAACATTTTATAGATGATTAGACTTGAAGATATCAACCACATGTATCTGTGTGGACTTTTAAATAATTTTTATTTGAAACTATATAAAAATAATTATGAAAGCATTCTAGAAATTTGACCACTGGTTGGATAGTTAATGATATTAAGAAATACTTGTTAATTTTTTAGATGTTATAGTGGTACTGTGATTATTTTTTAAGTCCTTAACTTTTCCTAAATTTACTTATTGTAAAAGATGGAGAAGGGACAGAGAAAGAAGGGAGAGAAACATCAATTGGCAGCCTCTCGTACACGCCCCAACCGGGACAGAACCCACCACAGAGGCACGCGTCCTCTTTAGGAATTGAATCGACAACCCTTCACTTTGTAGGACAACACCCAACCGACTGAGAAGCACTGGTCAGGGCTAGGCCCTTGTCTTTCAGAGACACACGCTGACGTATTCGAGCAGGAAATGATATGTGGGAATTTGCTTTAACATCCCCTAAGCAGGTACAGAGTGGGAGCACAGACAAGATCAGACAGGCTGCGAGTGGATGGAAACTGAAGCTGGGTGATGGAGACCCACGCACACCATCATCGCTCATGTGTCTGAAAGTTTCAATTAGAAACAAAACAAAACAAAACAGAAAGGTGACTCTAGGTCAAAGTGATTAATGGGCAAAAATTAGGACAGACCCAATTTCTCCTCTCTGGCTCCCATCTGAGTCCCCTGTAGTCACGCAAGCCCTGTGGGACTGCTCTGCGCCCTGTTCCCGTCCCCAGTCCCTCGGACTACAGCCTCTGCTTCTACCCCCCACTCACACTGTTCCGGCAACGCTGGACTCCTGGTTGTCCTCGGACTCACCTCAGGGCCTTTGCACTGGCTGCGCCCTCTGCCTGGAATGCTCTCCCCCCACATCCCCACATGGGTCCCTCCCTCCTTCCCAGCAGATTTCCACTCAAACCCTGCCTATGAGTTTTCCTACGACCTTCTCTCTCCTCACCCTGCTTTACTTTTGTCCCTGGCTAAACAGCATCTGACACACTATAGTGATCTGCTAACGTCCCCCCTTACTACAAAGTAAGTTCCTTCCGTTCCAGGAGAGATCTGGCCTTTTCCACTCTCTGCACACGGCAGGCACTCAGTAAATATCTGCTGAATGAGACACACAGTAGGCCTCCCCACATCAGCCGCTCTCCAAGCAGGGAAGCCCACAGCACTCGGCCGCCAGGGCTGGCGGAGCTGCCTGACCCCAGGGACTGGCCCTGAAGCTCTGTGCTTGTTTCACCAAGGCCCGTCAGACGGACCCCAGCCTCAGGTGCTTCAGCAACTCCCTAGAATGCACTCGCCCAGTGAGCATGGACACTAGCCTTGACCACAGCACCT
The DNA here is from genome assembly GCA_004026545.1 of Mormoops blainvillei. Lineage (NCBI taxonomy): Eukaryota > Metazoa > Chordata > Mammalia > Chiroptera > Mormoopidae > Mormoops > Mormoops blainvillei. Next base: position 30,201 of record PVJD01003040.1, on the reverse strand, counting down.
GCACAGGCCAAGAGAACCATGCCAGGCCCACAAAGAGCTAAGAGCAAGGTCAGTGCCCTTGGGGGCTGCCTCAGCTGAGGCATCTGGCCCACGACAGGCCGCGCAGGGGTATAAAGCAGGAGGAGCCCAGCTAAGCCTGGGCTTTACGACCCGCGGTGAGAAGCCCAGCCCAAGAGCCGCGTAGCAAACCCATCAGACTCCCGCACCCACGGCCCGGCCCGGCCCTGGGCCTCTCAACCTGCGCAGTTCCCGCCTCCAGCCGAGAGCAAACCAGAGCCCCGGGGCCCGCCAGTGCCCACAAAGGCTGCCAGAGACCCGCAGGGCCCGACTGCCTCTGTGGGAAGAAACAGCCAAAACCCAAGGTTCCAGGCCTGCACCTCGGCTTTAAAAACTTCCTGGACCTTTAAGAAAGAGTTATGTTACATCTTTGAGAAATTAAGAGCAAGAGTTGGCCTGATGAGAAAGGAATGACCTGTTCTGCAAAGAACTTGGTGAGGCAGCGGCCAGTTCTGCAGGCCAGTCCTTGAGTTGGCTGTAAAAGAGATCCCTTACCTTCACTGTTCTTTGCAAAGTTCAGCTTGATCAGGGACCGCCCATCCAGTTTCTGAAAGAAGTAGAGTTCATAATTAATAATGACGAATAAGTGGTTGATATGAAGAATGGCAGGAGCTGGGTGACAACGGGGAGACTAGAAAAGTCTCTGACTGTCCAAGCTTTCGCAGGAGGAAAAGGCACAAGTGCTGACCTAGGGGCTCCACGACACAGCAATCAATCTGGGAAAGGGGACAGAACCTCAGCCTCTGAGCTCTCAAACCGACCCCAAGCACAGGGGTTGACATCCAGGCTGGAGGCCAAGGGGTCATTCGTTCATACTCTGCGATGTTCAGACAGTTTCATGGCAACCACTGATTATTTCTGAAATTAAAAAGTGAACGTATTTTCTCAACTGGGTAGTGTTCACCTCAGTCTTCTGTTCTATAACTATTTAAGAAAGACGAAATATTAAAAAGTGGAGGAAAGGAAATAACATACCCAAATGCTAAGAGAAACTGTGTTGGGATCTTCTATTTTTTAGTGTTTCTGTGCATCTGCAGTTTGCCTCTTCTACAGGAAGCTTCACAATCAAAAAAGTCCAGGCAGCCAGAGGTAAGCAGCAGCCCCGGTGAGAGGGCCTCAGCCGGAGGCAGTGAGGGCGGCTGTGGTGAGACCCTGGGACGGAGGCAAAGCTGCCCCCTGGGAGCGCCTGACTCAGGATCCTTGTTCTTGTAGCCACTGCCGCGCAGGAGCCCAGTCCTACCTATCCAGGGCCCAAAGGGGACACTGGGCCCCTGAGCCAAGCTCCAACCCTGCGTCCTCCCTCTCCTGCAACAGCCTGTCCACCAGACCCGCACCTGGCTTCATTCCTTCCTCTTTCATTCAACTACCCCCACGCATCCGTGCAGGTGAGCACTGGACTCCAGGACAGGTGACGGGGTCCTTGCTCCAAGGCTGCTCCTACCAGACAGCCCTTGTCCTTCAGGCTCAGGCACCCTGGGCACATGACAACACAGAGATGGCCCCACACACAATATGCTCCTCCTGGGGCCCTCAGAAGTGACATGGGGCCAAGTGAGACAGGGGTTAGTTGCCCTTTGTCATTTTGGACATGGCGGGAGGCTGAGCCCAGGCAACATATGTATCTTGGAGCCCCGGAAAACAACTGTGGGGTGAAACTCAAAGTAACAAAAATGCTCCAGAAGCAACCAAATGACAGTGCTCACTGGGGAAGAGACAGAGGACATAAGGACAGGTGTGGACAAGAAAATACAAAGGAGCCCCAGCTGGTGTAGCTCAGTGGATTGGGCACTGGCGATGAAGGAGGGAGGAAGGAGGAAGAGGAAGGGAGGGAGAAGGGGAGGGAGGAAGGGAGGAAAGAGGTAGGAAGGAGGGCAGGAAGGAAAAGGAAGGAAGGGAGGGAATGAAAGAAAATACGAGGGAGCTCGGGGGCAGAGCAGGGCCAGCAAAGCACAGACCCTCCGCAGCAGAGGGGTCCCTGCCTCAACACCAGCTGCCCCACGGAGGTGGACAGGGCTTCAACGCCAGGGAAGACAACGCAGCCTGAAAACAAGCCAATCGCACAGGGCACAGGCAGGCAACATGAACCCGGTCAGAAGCCCCTGGAAGGCCAGGGTGGCTCCCAGTAGCAGATCTCACAGAAGAACACCGATGGTCACAGTTTCAATGACAAAAAAGAAAAAAGGAAGAGCAGAGCAGACACCTAAAAGAAAGGGCTCACCTCAGGGATGAGCCCAACCCCAGCCACCTAGAAGAGAAAAGCCCACAGGTTTTCAGCCCCGGGTCCCTGAACACGCACTGCCGGCCCAGCTGCTTTCCTTCCGAGTGCCTCCGACCTGATCCAAAGGGCCCACAGAACCTTCCCGTCCCAGAATGTCACTGGGCCACAGGAGTCCAGGCAGCACACAGAAAATAGGAACAAGACCACAGCTAGGTAAAGACCGAACCAGTGACAACTCCCAAGTCCTAGGATGGCAACCAGGACATAGTCACCTCACTCATTTGCCTCCCTCCCTCCCACTCAAGCCTCACAACACCCAGGTCCTCTTGGGCCTCCCCAAGGACAATAACGACAACAATGACAATGGCTTCCAGGGTCTGTGTCACAGAGCTGAACAGGCCTCACCGAGCTCAGTGTCTTCCCAGTCAGGTAGGGGCCTCAACCTGAAACACAGGCTCTAAGATGGCTTCCAGCCCCGCGGTGCCAGTCCCCACACTGTTAGCCACACTCTCCCCGCCCGGGGTCACAATTCTAGTCAGGCTAACCCCGCGGCCTCAAACACCGCCCCTGGACACCCTGGAAAAGCCAACTTGTCCTCCAAGGTCACAGAGAACTCCCACCCTCCCTGAGTGCCCTCCTCATCCCACCTCCAGCCCAGGGATGCCCCTGCTCTGTGCACCCACCTCCCTCGGGCTGCCTGTGGTGCTGATTCTGAGGGACCCACCTTCCCGCTGAAGCCCCACGAGCCTAGAATCCAAGCACGGGTTGGATCACCTGGTTCTACTTGCCAGTCCCTGGCACCAGACACGCTAACTGACCAGGTCCTCCTTACATGTGACTGCACTAGAATGTTACCAGTGAGCCCTCCCTGGCCTGGGGAGACACAGTATCTCAGTGATTCGCACTAGTCCAACCTCCAGAGCAATCTTGGGTCCAGATGTTCTATTTCCCTGGTCCAAGTTCACCTAGCACCTGTTACCCAGACAAGCGCAGAGCCCCCTGGCTGTTCTCCCAGCTTCCACCCTTACCTCCCTATAGTCTATTCTACACACAGCAGCCAGGGTGAGCTTTTAAAACAGAGGTCAGCCACACCTGCTGGTGTGGCTCAGTGGACTGAGCACCAGCCTGTGAACCAAAAGGTTGCTGGTTCGATTCCCAGTCAAGGACACAGGCCTGGGTCGTGGACCACGTTGCCACTTGGGGGTGTGCAACAGGCAACCAGCTGATGTGTCTCTCACATATCAATGTTTCTCTCCCTCTCCTTCTCCCTCCCTTTCCATCCCTCTAAAAATAAATAAATAAAATCATTTAAAAATATAAAAACAGAGGCCAGGTCACAACATGCTCCTGCTTAAAACCCCACCTGGCTTCTAGCCCACCCAGAACAAACCCAAGTTCCGTCCCGGGCCTTCAAGGTTCCGCTGACGTCGCCCTATCTACCCCCATGTCCCTTTCTCACCAGGTCTTAGTTTAAATGGCACCGCTCCAGAGACATTCCCCAAGCCCACTCGCCCTGCCTCCTATGTCACGTCCGTCTCTGCAAGCACCTCTGCCTCCCACTGCCTCTGCCCTGCTCACAGCTCCAGGCCCTACGCGCAGCGCGGGCTAACGCCTTCTTGCTGAAAGAAGGCAACTGAACAAATGAAGAAATGGGCCCAAGCTCCGGCGTGAGGGAAGGTGAGAGAGCTCTGAGAAATAAAGGGACCCAGAGAACAGAGTGGTGACTGAGACGCGGACATACCATGGGGATACGAGAAAGGCATGCAGCGGGTACAGGGAAGGAGAATCAGCTGGCACCTGACCCTGGGGAATCTCTTCCTAAGAGCACGGCATCCATGACACTGGGCCTGCCTGCACGGCATAGTAGAAGCTGCTCAACCTCACAATAAAAATACAAATTAAAAAAATTTTTGCCCTTAAGTAGGAAAAAAGAAAAGAAAATCAAAGAAACAGACGATATCCAGTGTTGCCGAGGGTATAGGGAAACAGGCATTTTCTTTCACACACTGCTGTTCAGAGTTTAAATGGTACAACTCTGGAAGGAAATTTGCTAGTAGCTTCCAAAACAGAAAATGCACCCACCCCATGACCCAGTACTCTAGCATGACACTCGTTTGTCCCCAAGGAAACATGTACAAGCGTGTTCCTAGACCGCTGTCTGCAACAGCAGGTGCCGTCAAATCCCCTGTAGTACCCCCGCACGAGGGAACGCACGCAGCCACCAGAGAGCAAGGCGGGGCTCTAGGCACCGACACACTGCAGGATGCAAAAGCAAAGTGCAGAGGAATTACCGCATGCAATCACACCCAGGCCCAAGGAAAGATGTACGCCATGCCCATGTGTACACACGTAAGAAGCATTTCCAGAAAGGAATGGGTATGGAGAGAAAACAGTCCCCTCACTGGGCCCTATAAATGGTCCTCTACCACTCCAGTGAGTACACAGAAACCACAGAACCAAAGGACAGGCGGCAGGACAGCATTCACTGGCATCACTTGAACTACTGCACGGCCCCTACCTCGCCATTGCTGGGGTTGGTCCCATACTTCTTAAGCCAAGGGAGGATGTTCCTGAAGAGAAGAGAACAGAGACCATCAGCGTGACGGGCAGGGGCAGCACAGTCCAGGAGGTTGCTTCTGGGACAGCTGTGCAGGGCGCTGCTCTGCTTCACTTCTGCTGGCAAGAAGCCAAGGGCGGAGTGCCTTGCCTCATCAAAGGAAGCAGGGGGCATTTCTGGAATGCGGTTTCAAAGTATGCTCAGGGTTTTTATTAGAGTTATGTATAAACAACACAAGCTAGCAAAATAAGATGTACGTAAATGTCGATACATCCATAAAATGAGATAATGGACCACCATCAAAATTTTACCTTCTGGCCCTGGCTGGTGTGGCCCAGTGGACTGAACGCCAGCCTGCGAACCAAAGGGTCGCTGGTTTGATTCCCAGTCAGGGCACATGCCTGGGTTGTGGGCCAGGTCCCCAGTAGGGGGCGCGTGACAGGCAGCCACACACAGATGTTTCTCTCCTTCTCCCTCCCTTCCCTTCTCTCTAAAAATAAATACGTAAAATTTTTTTTTTAAATTTAACTACCAGAGAATTCTGAATGACACAGGAGAGAAAAGCTCTCATCGTAACTGAGTAAAGAATACATTCAGAACTATCTTCACGGTATTATCTCAACCATGGTACCACAAATAAACTCACAGAAAAAGGTAAGTATAAATATTGACAGTGATCTCAGATAGTGTGATCATGGTAAATTTTTCCTTTAAATATTTTCCAGTTTTTCTAAAATAAGTCTGAAATGTGAGAAAATTATATAAGCTGGCTTATGTTGGAATATAAAATGGAGCATAATGCTTCAAAATACAGCACTGGCAAGGTATGCACCCTGATTATGACTCTTTCATTAAGTGAAAAATATTTAGTTCATTAACATTCCAAAACAAGAACACAAGTGCCAATTAGAACACTAGGGCCCACCTAGGGGGAAGTCAATGCTACTCCAAAAAGAGACACTAGACCTGCCAGCAAAGCTGCCTGCCGGAGCTCACAGCAGCACTGTGGCTTCACCTCTGAAGCGCTGGCAGTCCCTCCTGGGTCCCCAAAAGGCCCACCCAGGGCACCCAAGGCTGCCAGGACCTCAGTGTGCCTGGTTTGGCACTTCCTGGAACCACAAGCCCTCCAACTGGCCCCGCATCCCCTTCCTGAGTGGATATCACCAATCTCACCCCGTTTGTTAGCTCAAAAGTCAAGAGAGTACTCACAGCAAGTCAAAGACAACACCTTCAGGGGTGCAGACCGGGTAGCTGAAGGGCTGCAGAGAGAGACTGAGAAAGGACACAGTCATTCCTAGTCATGCAATGGACTGGTCGGGCCACTCCCACATGGATTTCTCCCTCTGTCCCTTCCTCCTTCAGCCATTCCTCCAACAATTCTGGTACTCCCCTGCACAGGCTGGGATGGGTGCCAGCACAGAGGTGACCCCCACATCCCTGCCCCTCTGAAGCTCCCAGCACAAACGAGTGAGTACAAGGGAAGGATTCTAGGAGGTAGTGAGGGAGCTTAGGGACAACCTCAGCCTAGTCCTCTCCACATCCAGTGCTGTGATATAGAATACACATGTGATCATGTCAAGCCCAAAAGAGGTCCCTGAGGTGGACTGGGACAGGTAGGACTGGAATTCACTCTCCAAAACCTCATATAGCAGGCAAAGGCGGGCCACATTTTTGGACTGAGAACTACCCTCACCCATACCAAGAAACTTTAGTGGGCTCTCATGGTCTGGGGGTGCCCTGCCTGCTTCTGACCACAGAGTATACACACTGTTCTCCCCACATTTCCTAGGGGCAGACACATGACTCAGGTAAGACCTGAAGGCCCTGGAGCCCCGCGTAAGTTCTAATACATGGATGTGGGAGCAGCGGGACCTGCAGAGGCCCAGACTACCACAGGTCATCTGACACCTCTTGAAGGTTCTCCTTTAGAAAAGCAGAGCCTTCCCTGGTAGCTCAAGTGGTTAGAGTGTCATTCTGATATGCCAAGGTTGTGGGTTCATTCCCCAGTCAGGGCACAAACCGGAATCAACCAATGAATGCATAAATAAGTAGAGCAAAAAATCAATGTTTCCTCTCTTTCTAAAATCAATTAAAAAAGAAAAGAAAAGAAAAGAAAAGAAAAGAAAAGAAAAGAAAAGAAAAGAAAAGAAAAGAAAAGAAAAGAAAAGCAGAGCCTACAGAGAAGGGACATCATACCTGGTGGGCTTCCTTGAGCCAATACTCTTTTCTTGCATGGAATTCCTGTCACTAGCCATCAAGAACCCAGGCTGACCTGGCTTGTTTATACATCGGTCACCTACAAGTTTGGTCAGCACAGGTCAGTCCCTGGGACCTGGAAAGCCTGGCAGCTTGGGGGGGGGGGGCAGGAAGAGGTACCTACGTGGATGCTGCCTCGGGAAGCCCTCTCTCTGGCCCAAAAGGTTACTCTAACCTAGTGGTGTTGCTAATGCTGCTGGGGACTGACCAGAGCAGGACCTGGCACCAACTCAAGCTCCAAGCAGCAAGACATGTACATACCTTCTCCCAGATGGGACCTAAAGGGCACATTCTCAAAGCACATTTTTACCCAGAACCCAATGTAGTTAAAAAATGAGTGAGTCACAGATCAGAGACCTCTTGGAGGAACTGGGAACCAAAGATGGAAGTATTTCCATAAAACCAACTCATACCCAATCTGAGTAAGACATTGTCACAAGGTTGATGACAAAATTTGGTGAGAGTGGGGAGAAATTCGGCCAAAGACTCCTGGGTCTCATTTGTTCACCCTCCCACAGTAAGTGCTATGAGCAGGGAAAAGACCTCACTCATCACTGCATGGGAGCCTCCTGGGAGTCCCCGGGCAGATCCAGCGGCCTTCCCTGCACCCTCGCCACCCTGTGGTTACCTGACTGACCTGCCTCAACTCGAGTACCGCAATCACCAGGAGAATTTTGTCAGCGCTCAAGACACCCTGACCTACGGACTCAGTGCTCAGGGGTGGGGAGGAATGCTGTGCAGACATGCACATGTATAAGGCAGAGATGACCCTGGCTCAAACTTAGGAAAATCAGGCCCAAGGGAACCACCAGACCTGTGCACCCCACAGCCCCCAACGTGCTGGGGTTTAAAAGTCCTAGTACCACTTTTCCAACAGACCCGACTTCTGTTCATACACATACCAACTGGGGTGGGAAGCAGCATTTGCAAGCTCTACAGCTGGGTCCCTCCCCAGCCCTACGGGTGACCTGCATTTCCAGGGAAGGGGGAAGGGGCTCACGGTATCATGACTATTGCTGCTGCTAGTACTCCCTAGACTCTGGACCAAAAGTAAAGTGTTAGAGGCACCAGCCTGGAGTAGACCATGGGCTTTGTGCCTTAGTGGCATCACTTTCTGGGTGTGAGGCGAGGGACTTTGCTCTTTTATGCAATGCCCCTCTCAACTGTAAAACAGGTTTAACAGAGTCTACCTACCTTGGAAGATAAGAATGAGGTTAAAAAAACAATGCACTTGTCACTTGTAAATACAGACACAGAATAAGCAGAAAATTATCATTAGTTCTTATCGTTAAGTCACCTTCTCCCGGTTCCAGGAAGATGAGGGTGGGGGAATGCACACAGACCCATATCTGCATCTCCAAGGATCAGACCACTGTCAAATAACTGAGTATCAGAGAACGATTACAAGGGGGAAATTAAACTCTCAAAACTCTTACCTGCAGTGGTCAAAAGGTAAGCGACGAAAATTTGTTTGTGGGATATCTGTTTAAAACAAAATAAGAGAAGGGAAATTTATTCTGTAAAAAATTTCATGTATGGCCCTGGTTGGTGTGGCTCAGTGGTTTGAGTGCCGGTCTGCGAACCAAAAGATCGCCAGTTCGATTCCTGCTCAGGGCACATGCCTGGGTTGTCGGCCAGGTCCCGATTTGGGGGCACATGAGTACAACCACACACCGGTGTTTCTCTCCCTCTCTTTCTTTCTCCTTCTCCTCTCTCTAAAAGTAAATTTTAAAAATCTTTAAAAAAACGAAATTTCATGTTATGTATTCTGACCAACAATTCAATTACATTTTAAGAAAAAGTTCATGTGCCGGGCTGGTGTGGCTCAGTGGATTGAGTGCCAGCCTGTAAACCGAAACGTTGCAGGTTCGATTCCCAGCCAGGGCACATGCCTGGGTTGTGGGCCAGGTGCCCAGTTGGGAGTGTGTGAGAGGCAACCAACTGATGTATCTCTTGCACACTGATATTTCTCTCCCTCTCATTCTCTATCCCTCACCCTCTCTAAAAATAGATAAATAACAATCTGAAAAAAGAAAAAGTTCATGTAAATTACCTAGTGCATCAACTGCTTTGGATTAAAAACTTTCAAAAGATAGAACCGAAACACACAGGGTACATCAGGAAAGAATTTAAGAGAAAAAAGCACATACAGGAAGTCCTGTGGGTTTGGTTCCAGACCACCACAAGAAAGTAAATATGGTAATAAAGTGATTCAAACAAAATTTTTGGTTTCCCAGTGCTTTACAAAAGTTACGTTCATACTATACTGTAGTCTATTCAGTGTGTAATAGCATTATGTCTAAAAAAAAGTACAGTACATACCTTAATTAAAAAAATTTTAATTGTTAAAACTGCTAACCATTATCTGAGCCTTTAGTGAGTCATAATCTTTCTCCTGGTAAAGGGTCTTGCCTTGATATTGATGGCTGCTGACTGATCACGGTGGTAGTAGCTGAAGGATGGTGTGGCAGTGACAATTTCGTAAAATAAAAGAATAGTGAGGTTTGCCGTGTTGATCGACTCTTCCTTTCATGAAGGATTTCTCTGTAGCATGCAATGCTATTTGATAGCATTTACCCACAGAACCTCTCTCAAAATTGGAGTCAATCCTCTAAAACCCTGCCACCACTTTATCAACTAAATCTATGTAATATTCTAAATCTTTTGCTGTCATTTCAAAAACCACTTTCTTGCTCATCCATAAAAAGCAACTCTTCATCCACGAAGTTTTATCATGAGATTGTAGCAATTCAGGCACATTTTCAGGCTCCACTTCTAATTCTAGTTCTCTTGCTATCTCCACCACATCTGCAGTTAGTTCCTCCGATGAAGTCTTGAACCCCTGAAAGTCATCCATGAGGGCTGGAATCAACTTCCAAATGCCTGTTAATGTTAATATTTTGACTTCTTCCTGTAGCAACTATAATGGTGAATCCTTTACAAAAGGATTTCGATTTACTTTGCCCATCAGAAGAATTACTATCTACTGAAGCTACAGCCTTTTGAAATGTATTTCTTAAATAATGACTTGAAAGTCAAAATTACTCCCTTGATCCATGGGCTGCAGAATGAATGTTCTGTTAGCAGGCATTAAAATAACATTAATGCCCTGGCTGGTGTGGCTCAGTGGGTTGAGTGACAACCTGAGAACCAAAAGGTCGCCAGTTCAATTCCCAGTCAGAGCCAGGGTTGCAGGCCAGGTCCTGTGTTAGGGACCTGCGAGAGGCAGCCAACTGATGTTTCTCTTGCACATCAATGTTTCTTACCCTCTGTTTCTGTTTCCATTCCTTTTCTCTTAAAATAAATAAATAAAATCTTTAAAAAATAATATTAATTCCATTGTACATCTCCATCAGACCTCTTGGGTCAGCAGGTCATCCATAAGGTCATTGACTATTGTCAATGAATAGTAATATTTTGAAAGGAATTTTTTTTTTCAGAGCAGGAGATCCCAACAGTGGACTTTAAACAGTCAGTACACCATGAGGTAAAGAGATGTACTGTCCTTCAAGCGTCATTGTCCCATTTATGAGCATAGGTAGAGGAGATGTAGCATAATTCTTAAGGCCCCTAGGCTTTTCAGAACAGTAAATGAGCACTGGCTTCAGCTGCAAGTCACCAGCTGCATTACTCCCGAACAGAGTCGGCCTGTCCTCTGAAGCGCTGACGCCAGGCACTGACTTCTCCTCTCTAGCTATGAAAATCCTGGATGGCACCTTTTTCCAATATAAGCCTGTTTCATCTACATCAGAAATCTTTTGTTTATTGTTGTCGCCTTCATTATCTTAGCTAGATATTCTGCATAATTTGCTGCAGCTTCTCCATCAGCAATTGCTGCTTCACCTTGCACTTCTATGTCACGGAGATGGCTTCTTTCCTTAAGTTTCATGAACTGACCTCCACTACCTTTAAACTTTTCTTCTGTAGCCTCCTCACTTCTCAGCATTTGAATAGAGTTAGGACCTGGCTCTGGATTAGGTTTTGGTTTAAGGAATGTTGTGGCTGGTTTGATCTTCTAGCCAGACCACTGAAACTTTCTCCACATCAGCAATAGGCTGTTTTGCTTTTATATCATTTGTGTGTTCACTGGAGTAGCACTTTTAATTTTCTTCAAGAACTTTTTGCTGCATTCACAACTTGACTAACTGGTACAAGAGGTCTACCTAGTTTTCAGCCTATCTCAGCTTTCCACAAGCCTTTCTAACTTAATCATTTCTAGTTTTTGACTTGAAGTGAAAGACTGGCAGCTCTTCCTTTCACTTGAACTCTTAGAGGCCATTGTTGGGTTATTAATTGTCCTCATTTCAATATTGCTGTATCTCAGGGAATAAGGAGGCCCAAGGAAAGGGAGAGAGATAGGGACTAGCCAATCAATGAAGTAGTCAGAACACACATTTATTGACTGAGTTTGCTGTTTTATCTGGGTATGATTTATGATGCCTCAAAACAATTATAACAGTAACATCAAAGACCACAGATCAACATAACAAATGTAATAATTAAAAAGTATGAAATTTTGCACGAATTACCAAAATGTGACACAGGGACACAAAGTGAGCAAATTCTGTAGGAAAAATCATGCCTAGACTTGCTCAAAAACACATCTGCAAAGTGCAATAAAGCAATGTGCAATAAAACGAGGTATGCCTGCCTCTATTAACTTGGTAGAGAAAAGAATGTTATTTTAATCAACATTTAAAAAAAGAAACCAAGGTTAAGCCCCGGCTGGTGTGGCTCAGTGGACTGACTGCCAGCCTGCGAACCAAGGGTCATCTGTTCGATTCCCAGTCAGGGCAATGCCTGGATTGCAGGCCAGGTCCCCAGTAGAGGGTGTGCAAGAGGCAACCAAGCATTGATGTTTCTTTCCCTTTCTTTCTCCCTGCCTGCTCCTCTAAAAATAAATAAATAAAATCTATAAAAAATAAACCAAGATTAAACATTTTCTCATATTTTTAGTGTACCTCCTCTTTTCTGAATTGTCTGTGTCCTCAGCCCATTTGTCTACTATAGTTTCCATGTTCTTGTTAATTTTTATTTTTATTTTTAATTTTTATTTATTGATTTTTAGAGAGAAAGGAAGGAGGGGAGAGAAAAAGAGAGAGAGAGAGAGAAAGAAATATTGACTAGTTGCTTCACTTATTTATGCACCTACTAACTGATTCTTGTATGTGCCCTGACTGGGAATCAAACCCATAACATTGGTGTAACAGGACAGCACTCTAACTGAGCTATCCCACCAGGGCTAATTGCTAATTTTTACAGGCTCATTGTGTAGTAAAGACATCATTCCTTAACTACACCCCCACACATACCAAGAACAGAAAGATTTCATGCCTTACCTGGTTTCTTGCCACCATAGAAGTGAGTGTATTCAGCACAGGTAATGTACCTGAAGGAGAGAGAGAAAATCTTACTCCCGCTCTAGCTGGTGTGGCTCAGTGGATTGAGTGCTGGCCCATGAACCAAAGGATCACCGGATTCCCAGTCAGGGCACATGCCTGGGTTGCCGGCCAGGTCCCCAGGAGGGGGCGTGCAAGAGGCAACCACACACTGATGTTCCTTTCCCTCTCTTTCTCCTTCCCTTCCGCTCTCTCTATAAATGAATAAATAAAACCTTTTTAAGAAAAGAAAATCTTATTTCCGTCCTCTCTGTAAAGAGGACAGAGTCTCTGGATGTAATGGATGACTATCATTTCACTCATCAGCCAGTGTTTACATTAAACACCTACTATGTGACAGGCATATAATGATAAACAAAATAGGCATGGGATAGACAAACAAGTAAACAAATAGAGTCCTACTTTGCTCTGGAAAAAATGAACTGAATTTAACAGAAAGCTTGATGATGAGCAGGAGCTGGCCATGTGGCGATCTGGGGGAAAGGCTTTCCACGCAGAAGGACCAAGCAGACAAGTCACATATAAAAGCCATGAGGCAGGAAAAGCTGTTGTGTTCCCAAAGAAGGGTGAAGTCCTTGACAAACAGTGTGCCTGGGGGCTTGTGGCAGGAGATGAAGGAGACACAAATGCTGGTCAGCTCATGAGAGGCCCTGCAGGCCACATGAGTTCTCTGGATTTGCTGTAAGCTGGATGGAAAGCTGTTGGAGGGTTTGGCGCAAGCCCCTGACGTGATCTAATGTAAGTCCTCCTAGCATGACTCCAGCTGCTACATGTAGAGCGACAAGCAAGAGGGGGCAGAGCCCTGGCTGGCGCAGCTCAGGGAATTGAGCACCCGCCTACAAACTGAAAGGTCGTGGGTTCAGTTCCCAGTCAGGGCTCATGCAGGGTTGTAAGCCAATCTTTCTCTCCCTCTCTTTCTCCCTCCCTTCCCTTCTCTCTAAAAATAAAATCTTTAAGAGAGAGAGGGAGGGAGGGAGGGAGGGGGAGCAGAAATCCAATCAGGAGGTGACTACAAAGTTCCAAGAAGGAGTTGACATAAACTCTACCTATGGGGGGATTGGCAGGCAAGACAGTGGTCAGCTCCTGGAAGAGTCAACAGGACTTACGGATGGACAGAAGGGAAAAATTGCTAAGGGAAAAAGAGGCACCAAGGCTAACTTCCAGACTTCTGACCTTAGCAAACTGAGATAGGGAGAATAGGGGAGGGGGAGCTTAGGCACAGAAAACCAAGGGTTCTGTTTGGGGCATATTAAATTTGAGATGTCTATTGGAAATCCAAGTGGAGATGTCTATTAAGCAGCTGACTATTGCAAGACTAGACCAGTCACCCACGAAGAATGTAAATGGAGCAGAAACTGGGGGATGTCACCCGATGAGGTCTGGGAGATGGTGAGGAGGGCCCAACAAAAGAAACTAAGAGAGCCCACTGAGATAGACTGAAAATAAAGAGCATGTGGTGTCCCAAATGCCAAAAAAGGGCTTTGGAAGGAGAGGTGGTCAAATGTGTTACATGCTGTTGAAAAGCCCAACAAAATGAGGACTGAAAAATGATCACTAATTTAGCAACAAGGAAATTTACTGGGATCCTGACAAGAGTAGTGTTGGGGGCGCAAAAGCTTGAGTGAAGTGGTTTCAAGAGGCGGCAGCAAACAGGTAGACACAGCGCTTTCACGTTAGATAAACGGTGGCAGCTGGAGAGGAACATGGACAAGATTAGCTTGTTTTAAATTGGAAGATTCTGTAGCATCTGTGTAGGCTGACGGGCACGAACCAGCACACTGGGAAGACAGGAGATGCAGAAGAGAGAGGCGTTAGTTCAGGAGCAGAGCTCGCGAGTGGACGGGGGGCGGTCCAGGGCAAAAGCGAAGTCGAAGGGTCTGTGTCCGAGGGGCGGTGGGAAGGCCGCGCCCAGGTGAGGGCACCTACAGTCTATTAGGGCAAACGCCTCCAAAGGCGGGATCCGGGAGGTCCTGGCGGCTGTGGGGGGGAATTACCCCCTCCTGGGGAGCGCGGCGGCAGCCTCCGGGAGAAAGCGACGTCGGACAGGGGCTCTGGAGACCAGCTCTGAAAGCGGTGCGGTGGGGAGGGGACCGGCAGAGTGCGCGACAGGCGGGGACTAAGGCAGAGCGGGGCTCAAGCAGAGCCGGGAGCACCTGGCTGCGGCTCAACTTACATCTTGTCCTTCTGGTGCTGTCGCTTCCCCATGGTGACAGAGGCGGCAGTGGCCGGACCAGCGAGCGCGGAAAATCATCAACATACAGCCCACTCCACCGCGTCTGGCCCGAACTCTCCAACTACTTCCGGGTTCCTCGCCGGAAGCGGGCGCTGGGCACGCGGGGAACTGTGGTCCGGGGGGCGGGCCGGAAGCACGTCAGTCCGCGCGCGCCCCGGGTCCTTGGACGGAGTTCTCAGCTGGGGTCGTGTTCTGTCATAGCTGAGCTGCCTCAGCCTCGAAGCCCCATCTTCTCCCGGGGCCTTCTCCGGAGCGCCTCGCCTACCGGCCCATCCCCGACTCAGTGCCATCCTACTCAAACCCGCCCTGGTTTGACCTGGGTTCTCAGGTGTTTTTAATAGTCTGCCTGGAGCCTAAAGTCCCACCAGCCTCTGATCCATCTATGCTCTCCTCAGTGACATGCCTCCGAAGCGACATCCATATTTGCTGTGTACGCGCTCACCTCCCATTCTCTCTACCTATTTGGTCCCCACCGCCTCCAGGACCCTCTTCTGAGTGGCCCAAGCCTGAAGGTCCAAAGCTGTCACTGATCCCTTTGGTCTCTTTTGGCCGACCCTTGCCTCGACCAAATCACGTTCGTGTATCCCAGTCTAAGCCCTGGACTTCGGTCAACACTCAAGCTCTGGGTGATCATGGCTTTAAGTACCACTTGTAACCCTTGACTCCCAACACTAAATTGCCAGTGCTCCAAACTCCTGATCTCTACTTGGGTACCCGCTAATCTCAAATTTAACATGTCTCTTCGAAGCAGAATTCTCCTGGGAGTAAATTAAAAGCAAAAACAAAAGCAGAATTCTCCATCCCTCACCCCCCTACCCCTGGTCTCCACTCTCCTCCACCATACCTCGATCTACCTAGCCACTCAAAGCCAGTTGTCCTTGCCTTTCTTATCTCATGGCTGTCTCATTTCTAGGTTTCAGCATAAATGTCACCTCCTCTGAGAGACCTGCCCTGCCCACCCATCCCATACATCTCCATTTCAGCTCCCGTAGGGCTTATCACATCTTGTAACCCTGTATTAATTTGATCTACATACTGGTTTACCACACACGCACACACACACACACACACACACACACACAGGAGGATGGGATGTAAGATCCTTAAGGGAAAGGGCTCCAAAAGCTTGGTTTATTATCTCCAGTCCCAAGCAAATTGTGGGGCATACACAATGGCTCAGTGAATACCTGCTAATGCCTGGCAGTCATCAAGAATTTTGTGAGGACTCACATCTCACATGCAGTTTCGATTCTAAGGTCAGCGTGTGAGGCAACAACTAGAGCCGCTATCTTTGAAATTCCTTAGGGAGGTGCCAAGTTGAAAACTGACACACCAGCTCATTTTCCTCTAGAGAGAGAATAGATCATTGTTTGTAAACTTGCACCTAAATAAGGCATAAGGCTTGTTTAGGGGTCAGATGTAGGGAAAAAAAGGTAGGCTTGCAACACAGTGGGATCAAGTAAGGGGCCACAGAGTCCCTAAAGGAAAGGACAGCACTCTCTCCTCACTCATTTCTTTCAAAGTGCACAGGGCTGGATTCTTGTGTTAGACTGCAAGCAGGGGGACTTCACAGTAGCACTGACCTGACCAGCTACTGTATGCAAGCTCAGGCCTCAGGGCCTCAGGATGGCACTACGCTGACAAGCTCTTCAGACTAGAGGTAGCCCAGGGGATTGCACAGCCCCTAGGGACCCCAGCACGAGAAAGGTGCCTCTATGAGGACTTTATTCATTCCTCTGCAATGGTCTGTAGGGAGGAGGCTATGGGCCCCTCTTGTGGGGCACAGACTCTGCACTGCCAGGGTCATTCTCTGAGTCATCTTTAGGTCTGGTCACAGGCTGGAACTTGAGCAGGACAGGCGGGGTGAAAATGGAAGCCTTCACAGGAGGGGATGGTGTCTCCTCGGCGTTGGGGGAGTCACTATATGATGAGGTCCTGTGCAGGAGACAGCCAAGACATGTCCATGAGGTCAGACACAAGCACACAGGGCCATCAGAGGTACACGTGACAAGCCCCCCCGACACACAGGCTGTGGGATGGCTCTATATGCATTTATATTTCCAGAAATCTCTCCCAAGAATGTTTGTTGAAGGCTGATCATTGTAGCAATGTTGTGTTTGTGAAAACCTGGAAACATCCTAATGTCTATCAGGAACCAAGATATAGCCATGCAGTGGACTATTCTGGAGCTGTTTAAGGAATGAGGTAGGTCTGTATAGCCCAACAAGTAAAGACACCCCAATGATGCAGTATTGGGAAAAAGCAGGGTGCTGAGAAGTACATACAATATGATCCTGGTTTGGTTAAAAAATTAACATGTATGTGCACATGTTGGAAGGGTACACATGAAACTCTTAGCAGTGGGATGCTTAGCAGCAAGGGACTCATTTTATGTATGTATTTCAGTGTTGCGATTTTTTTCCCATGGAATATGTCCTGCTTTTGTAAATTTTTAAAAACCAGTTAAAAATAACCCATTTTTGGTGATGCCATCATGAGAGCACAGCTCATTCAGAAATCAATATGTAACAAGAGCCTAAAAATTGTCCCCATTGCCCTGACCAGTGTGGCTCAGTTAGTTGGGCATTGTCCTGAAAAGCAAAAGGTCACCTGTTCAATTCTGGGTCAGGGCACACGCTTGGGTTGTGGGTTCGGTCCTCGGCTGGGGCGCATGGGAGAGGCAACCAATCGATGTTTCTCTCTCGCATCGAAGCTTCTCTCCCTCTCTTTCTCCCTCCCTTCCCCTCTCTCTAAAAATACATAAATACAATCTTTGTTTTAAAAAATTGTCCCCATTAGTGAAATATTTCGTCAAGCAAGAATAGTTGAGTAAATGATGTTCCAACCTTACAATGGAGTATTTTGCATCAATTATTATTGGTGAATTTAAAGGTTGTTTTAATGACCTGGGAAGAAACACATTCGAGAGCTGGCTACAAAACAGCCAAACAGGATGTTCCCAGTTATGTAACAAGCGACTGTATGTACACACACACGTGCATCCACAGGAAAAAGCCTACACCAAAAGACAGATATATGGTGATGGCAGTTATCTCTGGTGGTTGCAGTCAGAGTGATCAGTGTCTTTTTTTGTGCAGTGTTCAACCTGTCTATAGTAAACTCATGTTGTTTTAGAATCTGAAAAAAGGTGGTCCTTTTGAAAACCGTTCATACCCTTTCTCTTGCAATTCTGCTTCAGAAAATTAATCTGAAATTCAGGAATGGCTTAGCATATAAAGATGTTCATCCCAGCACTAACCTAGGGAAACACTGGAAGCACCTTCTACAGCTCCCAGTGGAGTTAAGTAAGTGATGGCCCTACATGCACTGGATGTTCATTACACAACCATTGAAGCCTGTGTTCAAAAGACTGTCAAGAAGTATACAACTCACCAGGGCCTTAATGTTAAGTGAAAAAAGAAGATAAATAAAAAAGACACTGTCTAATTGAATCACAAGTTTTTAAAACTATGCCTAAAAAAAGCTAGACGTTACCTTGACAGAAACGCCCTAATGACGACCCAACCCTGCTGTGTGGCTCCACTATTCTGTGAGGAGGATCTGATGAGGCTCAGTAATGCTTTACTTTTACATTTTGCTTTGTAACAACATGGTGAAAGTGTTTGTTGACGGCCCCTTTTCTGTAACCCAGCAACCAGTGGCCTTCCTGCCTCTCCGTCCCACCTTCTTCTGATCTGATTTGATAGCCCATTACACTGCCACTTAGATATAATTCATGAATCTATATCATCAAACTGCTCCTGCCATAAACATTTTTTTACGCACTTTTCCCCTTACTCATTTCCTTGGGGCCATTTTCCAGGACTGAAAATATTAGATCAGAGTATTTGAGAATTTCTATGGCTCCTGATATGTTTTGACAGGTTGATTTTTTTTTAAAAAATTTTTGAGAGAGGGAAAGGGAGGAAGAAAGAGAGGGAGAGAAACACTGATCAGTTGCCTCTCCTACATGCCCCAACCAGGACAGAACCCACAACCCAGGCATGTGCCCTGACTGGGAATCAAATCAGCGACCTTTTGCTTTGTGGAACAACATCCAGCCAACCGAGCCACACCAATCAGGGCAACAGATTGCTCTTCAGAAGGACTAAGCCTTAAACTTTTGTGCCTCAAAAAGTTGCGGGTTGCCGCTCGTCAAGAACTAAGAAACCACCCACAGAATGGGAGGAAATATTTGCAAATCATTTATCTGACAAGGGTCTTGTGTCTACAACATATAAATGTCTTACAACTCAATAATTAAAAATGATAACCCACAATAAACACTGGGGAGTGACTTTTCCAGCCCTCCTGATTATACAAGAGTCCTTCCTGGAAGCGGAAATCACCATCATAAAGAACATCGGTCCAGCCCTTGGTGACACCATCACAATGCTGGTCAGAAGTGAAGCATGGGATGAGCCAGGACCGTGTCTGGCCCCGGGGAGACTCAGAAGCACACTTACCAGGGGAAGCCAGGACAATGGAATTTGTGCGCACTGTTTCCGGGCAGGTATGAGAAATGGAATCCTCCAGGATTGAGGACCAAAGGGGTCAGATCAACCATGTGGCTGCAAGACAGGGCAAATGGGGATGGTCAGCTCTGGGATCCTCCCAGCTGGGGCCTCCCCAGTCTCGGTGGGTACCACTCTGACATGGGGACACAGACCTTTGAGCCTAGACTCCTCCCCTGGACAATGAGAATAACCACTCAGAACTGTGGCGAGGATTAACTAAAAGATGAAGAGGAAATAACAGCTGAGCTTAGCACAAAACATGAACCCAAAATGCTCCCTTTTCATTTGTCTAAGGCCCAGAATAAATTCCTTTTACCTCTTTCGGTTTGATGACAGGCCAATCCAGCTTAATTTCACTTCAGAACTTGAGACTTCCATTTTCTCCATCTGCGGGAAAGAAACATAATCTCAGGATACATTTGGGGGCCTCATTGTGGAAAAAAAAGGTCACCTACACAAGGACTATGAGAACTATGTGACTTTCATTCAATCAGCAAATATATCAGGCTCATCCGCGGTGCCCATCTTGAGCTTGGTGTTAGGGGGACAGGGGACTGGGGACAGGATGGGGACTAGGAGCCAAATGAGAAGATCCTAACCCAGCCTGGGAGATGGAGGACTGGCTGGAGTGAGCGTGTAGGATAAGCAGGAGTCAGGACAGGCAGGAGGTTAGAAAGGACACTGCAGAAGAATGACACTCCCAGGGAGAGACATGGTGGGGGGCCTCCACCTGTTCTTTGGCAGCCCCAGGATTCTGCTGGTACACTTGGGGTGGTATTGCCCGACTGAGGCCAAGCAGGTAGAGCTCTATGCCTTCAACCCCTACCCTGACTCTTCAATCAGAGCAGCTCCCTCTTTATCACTTTATGCACTGCTGTTCCACCCAAGACTTTGCAGGCAGTCTTAAAAAGGGCTCTGCTGCTTAAAAACAAAGTTCTGAGAGTCACTGCTATGGGCCCGGGAGAGCTGTTGGTTCTAAGCAGGGCGCCAGGGGCTTCCCCTCCCAGGGCTGTATGGAGGGGCGATGCACCCACTGACCGACTTGTTAGGCAGTGGAGGAAAGGGGCCAAAGACCCTGGGCATAGCGTAGACAGAGGATGATGGGGCAGAGGCCATGGTGGTGGCAGGTGGTAGCAATGGCGGAGGTGGCAGCAGTGTTGGTGGCAGGCATGGGGAGGTTGACTGGTCCCGCAAGAGGATGGGTTCTGGTTTCTTCACTTTAGGTTTCCTTCTCTTTTTCTTGGCATCTGTGACAAAAGGTGCAAGTGAGTGCCAACCCCTCAGCCAGAACAGGGTAGAGTGCGGGCCAAACATGATGGTGTATTGTCTCCCCAATGAAGAAGGGAGGCAGACCCCCTCCGAATGGCACCACATAGCAATGTCTAGGACCACTGTTGACAGGCACCGACACGCACCATCTCATTAACCCCACACCTGCCCCACGTGGGAAGGGTACTTTTGTCTCTGTCTTCAAGCAGAACTGGAAACTCCAACTGTACAAGGCACAGGCAGGATTCACAACCAGGCTGTTTGATTTAAAGGGCAGAATTCCATGGGAAGTGATCGAGTGTCAATGACAAGGAGGGCTGGGCTTGGCCTGAGCAGGTTGGTCTGCTGCCGCACCCCCGCAAGCATCATGGAAAGCTCTTGAATCTGCCAGCACTCTTGGGTACCCAGGCCCTGGATAGTGAGCCCACTGAATATGCCCAGCCCCAGGGCTGCCCTACGGTTGTGCAAAGGGCCCTTCTATGAAAAAGCCCACATGGAGGTGGTCTTGCACCTTCCCTCAGGGAGGGAATCTTTGAGGGGAAGGACCCTGAGCTCTATCTCCTCTCCTCTCTCCATGTTAGGTCTTCCTGGCTATTTTTACTGTTCAAAATTGAAGACTACCAGTAAAGAGGGTGTTAACAAGCTCCTCCTCCAGCCCACCAGAACAGCTCAACTGAAACGATGATAACTAATGTCAGGGAACACCATCCTGAAGGCTAAGAGCCTGTACCCCAGAGCAACCCAGACCTGAGTTCAAGTCTGGACCCCCAGACTTACTATGTGACCTAGCCCCACTGGGCCTGCTTCCTCTTATGCAAAACAAGGATAAATACCATCAGCGCTGTGTCAGGAGGCTGTAGTAAAAGGTACATGTGCTGTGCATCCTGCCATCAGATGGAATGGCGACACGGAGCACACACACTCAGCATCATGGGAAGTGAGACACCCAGGTGAGCTGGGTCTCCCAGTGTGATGTGGAAGAAAATAGCAACCCCCACACCAGCACAATCTATCACTGAACACGAACACGCCAAAAGAACTGAACCCAAATCTAATCAAGGCATTAAGAGCAACTGTCCAAGAAATATAGACAGAGGGAAACAAATACCACCAGTGACCAAGACGACAGACATACTTCCTTAAAGTGGGATACCCCAAAGGACCACACCATTTTTCAAGTCCACAGCAGGGGAGAGGAGAAGTAAGAGCTTCTACCTCAAAGGGGACTTCAGCAGCACACATCCCTGTGTGGTCACTAATATGCTCCCCTTTCATTTCACCCTCACAAGTGCCCCAATGTGTCCGGCTGGTGTAGCTCAGTGGATTGAGTGTTGGCCTGTGAACCAAAGGGTCACTGGTTCTATTCCCCAGTTGGGGCACATGCCTGGGTTGGGGGCCAGGTCCCCAGTAGGGGGCGTGTGAGAGGCAACCACACATTGATGTTCCCCTCTCTTTCTCCCTCCCTTCCCCTCTATCTAAAAATAAAATAAATAAAATCTTTTTTAAAAAAAAGTGCCCCAATGTGGACACAAATTATGGTCACCCTAGTGAAAAGGAACCTAAGAGGCCTATCAGCCAAGCCAATGCATGGGCCTTCTTGGGTCCTGACATGACAGAGCAAGTGTAGAAAGATGTTTGTGGGCCTTCTGGGAAATCTGATCATGGACGAAGTATCAGCTAATACTAGGGAACTGTTGTCAATTATGTCAGGTTTGACACTGTGATTATGTCAGAAACAGTCTTTTTTTTTTTTTTTTAATTAAGAAGCATTCTAAAGTACTCAGGAAGACAGTGATGTCTGAGATTTCCCTTAGAGTGCTCCAGAGAAAGCAAAAGGGGGTCTAGAGAGTGAAACAAGAATGGTAAGATGGAGGTAGTTGCCAAGGCTGAGTGACAGGTACCTAAGTGTTCACTGTAGTCTCTAGTTTTGTGTATGTTCAGTTTCATAATGAAGATTTCAGGACACGGGGTTCTGGGTGAGGTTTGCTGGGTTACCTGGACCAGGCAAAGGTTGAGCTCACCCTGGGAGTAGAGATGCACGCGGTGGATGCTCCTCTTCAGGTGCTGCAGGCGCTGGTGCATCTCTTGGGTGCCCATGCTGTTGCAACAGTTCAGCTCCCCCTGCACTGCACAGAAGAACTTGGCCTGCGACAACAGCCGGAGAGGTAGAGTAGCAGGATGCTGGACCCGTGAGCCACCTGCCCAAGCACTCCGCAAGCTGGATGGCCTCAGGCTTCTGGAAGACCCAACCCAGCAACTCCAGCTAGTCCCGCCTCCCTCATCCCCAAGCTACGCCCTAGACAGCAGGTGGGGGTGGTGACAGCACCCGCCCTTGGGGCCCGCACCCAGAAGAAGGAGAGAAGCCCGCGCTGCTCGCACTCGGTCTGCTTGCTCTTGCGCACCACCCTCTCGGCCAGAGCCGGGTTGTGGTCGAGGGTGCGGAAGAGGCGGCGCAGTGCGCGCTCCGTGTAAATTGTCGCCTGCCTCTCGAAGTCCTCCTCGGAGATAAGCCGGCAGAAGGTCACACTCTGGGGGAACTCGCTGTCAAACTCGTCCAGGACCTCCATCCAGGTGGGGCTGCGCGGCGGGCCAGACTGCCTGCTGGTGGAGCGGCTGTGGTGCGGGGGATCACTGAGGGTCCGGCACGAAGACCCCACCCGCCACAGGTTGGGGAATTGGGGCCACTCCGAAGGCCCGCGCAGGCCCGTGCTCAGGTCTCAGTGAACAGTGGGCGTTTGTTCCCCACAGCCGCCACGCCACCACCCCCACCACCCCAGCCAATCCCCTCGGAGACTGCGGGCGGGCCAATCGGGAGAGCCGGCCGCACGTGACAATGCCCCTGTCTCTGGAGGAGCGCTCTCACGCCTTTGATGGGGAGGGCGAACGCCACTGCACTGGGTTAGACCTCGATCCCACTGGAATGCCGCAGGGCTTTGATCTGGGCCTAGCCTAGGGCCACACCAAGAACCTGGTCAGCGCAGGAACCTTCCAACTTCTTTGAGGCCCTCATCCCTTGCCCCGCCTCCAGCCCCTCCCTATCCCAGCTGTACCCCTCCTCATGGTCTGTGGCCTCCCAGTCCTCCAGCCAGAGCCCTGCTTCTCCCCCAGGCAACTGACGAAGGACTTCACTCTGCCCAGCTTTCCTGGTCCGGGACTTTTTACCCTCTTCTTCTGTGTGGTGTGTGAGAACATGAACCCCTTCCCAAGCTCCAACTCCCCTTCCCATCCTGAGGGAATATGATGAGGGCCATCTGTAAGATAGGCCTGTGAGACCTTGGGAGCCTGGCCAGCTCCTCGGTCAAGAAAGGGCCAAAGAGAAATTGCTACTAGATGTGAGCCCGAACTGTAAACAACTGCAGAGAAACAGCTAGCGTTTTCATCTCACACAGCTTGCGCCCTTGGAGCACGTCCTCCACCCCCTGCATGCCCTGCTTGCTTTGTTTTCTGTACTCTGTATAACCCTGTGTGGCAGAAAACTTCACCAGCCTGCCGCCCCTGGTGTGCACATAAGTCCTAAAAAATCCATGTCTTTCACAGCCAGTCCTCTGTTTATTTCTTTGGAATTGGGCAAGGTTTTCTCAGACCTGGGCTCCTTGCATAACATTCTCTTACTCTATGGCATCAAACCCACCCTTCTTCAGCTTGTCCGCTCTCCCCCTGATATAGTAGGCAGCTAGACAGACATGAGCAGAGTAGGAATGATGGGCCAGGTACACAAGGACACCAGGGAGGAAAGTCCTGGGTGCCTAGCAATGGATATCTGTGGGTGGGACCTTGCCCCCAAGGTGACCTTTCCTCTCCCAACATATCACTAGACCTGCAGCTGACACCCTCCCCTGACCTTTCCTCCTCTAGCATGTTGCTAGTCACATTGTAGACCTCCCCCCAACCCCCGCCCCACCTTAGAAGAGGAACAAGGGGCTGCAGAATAGCCTCAGTCAATGCCCACACTAGCCCTTTCACGACCACTCCGTTAAGCACCACGCCCTCAAGATAGTGATGCAGGAGGTCCTGGCCCGCATAAAATAATCCCAGGAATAAAGCCTTGGATCTGTTACCCAGAGACAGAGTTTTAATCAAACTAGAAACATCTAGGCCTATGTTGTGTTTCAGTTCCAGGCCCAGAAAATTGGCAAAACCAGACGACCATCAGTCGAGAACATGACCCAGAGGAGACATACCTGGAAAGCTCATAAATATTCTATTGAGATCCTCCCCTGAGACCTCCAGATAAAAGCTCTTGAGACTAAGGACCCAGCATGCTCACACTCTTTAGAGCATGCCCATGCCTCTTCCCCTCTCCTACCACCAGGTGCGTTTTCTTTGCCTGCCTTTTTGCTAACCTCCAAGGGCCCTTCGTTCACCTCTGGAACTTGTTCCCTGAGCCCACACAGCTCAGCTAGCTCACTTCTCCTGCCCCTGTGACTTTCTAAATAAAGTTTTGCTTGTATTTGAGTCTTGGCTCTGAATTCTTTCTTAGCCAAACGCAGCTGAGGTCTAACATCTGGTGCTGTTTTGACATTAACACCCCTTCAGAGCCACTTCTTTGTTGTATATTCGTTGTTACTTCTTCTCCGGCATCTCAAGCTGCAATTTATGCATTTCAGAAGGTCCTGTCTCCACCATACCATCTGGATGATCTTATTCACTTCTTGGTCACAACGCAGAATAGACAATAACTATAACCTGCGACTCAGATTCAGACCTTCCTTGGGCTCCAGACCCATACCCAGTGTCTGCTGGGGACGTTTCTTGGGCATCTCATGCCGAACACATCCAGATTGGCACACAGTATTTTTTTTCCCCTCTCCTAATTAGTGGCTGACACCACCATCCACCCTGGTCACTAACAGTGCACCCTAGACTGTTTCCTCCCTGTCTCCTCTGCACATCTCCCCCCAACAACCCCCAAATAAACCCTGAGAGCCATGGAGTGCACCAGAGAAGTCTGATGAGAATTTTCACCTCCTACCACCAAACCACCAGCCCACTAAGCCTCAGCTCTCCTCATCAAAGGAAGTAGCACTCACTTCCTCCTGCTTTGGAGACAACCAAGGAGAAAGATCTGGCCTGTGTATTTGCCCGGAGGTGTAGGCAGATACACCTGGTCCAAATATCCACTCTGTTTCCTGTCCCCTGTGACTTACAAAATGAGGCTTTACTTTAAAATATATAGTATGTGTTGCCCTAGCTGGTGTGGCTCAGTGAACTGAGTAACGGCCTGTGAATTGAAAAGTCACCAGTTTGATTCCTGATCAGGCACATGCCTGGGCTGTGGGCCAGGTCCCCCGTTGGAGGCATGCAGGAGGCAATCGATCGATGTTTCTCTCCTTCTTTTTCTCCCTCCATTCCCTTCTCTCTGACATTAAATAACATATTTTTAAAAATAAAATATATAGTGTATGCCTTTTTGTAAACAGGACAATCATCCTCTGAGGGTTCAAGCAGACAACTAATTAACCTTCTGATTATATTATGCTAATATCACTTCACAATTTATATGTTTATTTGTATTTTTAAAAGGTGTAATGGGCCCCTCTCTGTGCCAGGCACTGCCAAGAGATTAAAAACAAAAAAGTACATGGTCCCTGCCCTCAGGGGTTCCCAATCTAATGAGGACTCCAGCCTTAGGGAGAATATTTCAATCTAATAGGCTCTGCTGGAAGGACATTGGATGCTGTTGAAACCAGATAAGGCTTTTCCTAGAAGGGGACATTTAAGCAGACCCCTGAGTCCACCAACAAGGGCTCCAGCTGATGGGTACAGAATCTGCACAGAAGTAAATGTGGCCACCTCCAACCATGGCATCTCGTTGGACAGGCCTGAGCCAGGTGGCCTTGGGGTGGACAAACACCAAGAGATGAGGCCTAGGAGGCAGGGGAGCAGGTATTATTGCCCCTCATCCTCCCCATGAACACCAGGGCTTCTGCCCCCAGGGTGGAAGTGAAACTGGTTTCCTGATGTACTCAGTCAGGGTTGAGGGGTATATCCAAATGCTCATCTGGAACCTGGGCCTTTGGTTCCTCTCAAGGACACAGGATTGAATGACTGTCATTGGACACATAAAAACCTTAGGCATTGTGTCAGGTCCTGATGGTAGAAGTGGCTCTGCCAGCATGCCTGGTAGCCCTGCCAATGTGCCTGGGGCCAGGCTGGAGTGCCAATCCCCCCAATTCCAGCTGTGAGGGTGGTATGCCAGGCACCTCATAGGCCCTCCTGCAGGCTCAGGGCAGCATATCTCCCTGTAAGGGAACAAGATGGTGCAGTTGGTGGGTATCACCTGAAGGCTTCATACCCCAAGGCCACCTACCCACTCCAAATAGTGCTGCTCCTGCTGAGAACCCAGGAAAACATTCTCTTCAGATTCTGGAGGGCTTGGTCCCGTTCACCTCCACTTGGTCAAGGGTGAGCTGGGTCTGAGCCTGGCTCAGACAGACCCTCCATACAAAGCAGTGGGCCTCTATTCTCCCCAAGATCCTGACCAAACAAGGAGTTTCCAGTCTTACCCAGGATGCCGGTATGAAAGATCTTCTTCAAACCAGAGCTTTTCTGAATCCAAGGCCTCTGACCCTGCACCTGTCCAGTCATGACCCAGATAGAGAGCTTATGGGGCAATCCCCCAGCTCTGCACTCACCTCATCCTCTGATAGAGGGCCCAGCCCAGCTCTGCACTTGTCCCTGGCTGCTGGGAAGTGGAGTGAGGCAGCGAAACTCCTGCCCCAAGATGCTGTGTGCGGTGGGCTGGACCTGACTGATGCCCTTTCATCATTGCACTGCTTCCCAGCAGCCCACAGTAGTGCAACAGGGAAAGAGTGTCAGGCAGGCCTGCCGGCGCCTGGCTCTCCGATCTCCGGCTCTGGCTCTCTGGCTCTCCGGTGGTCGTCGGTGCGTGGGGATCTCAGACAAGGAATGCAGGCCCACTGGGGCGGGGCTTCTGTCTGGGGGAAGGGTGCCCTCTGACCCCAGAGGCCCAGGCCTGGCCAGGATCTCAAGTTTCCATGGAGAAAGGAGCCAGCAGGGCAGGGGGGAGGGGAGAACCTGCAGGCCCAAGGGGCTGTGCCTGGGGAGGAGGAGATGGAGGTGTGGGGGAGGGGGGTCCCCAAGGTTGGTCACAGATGCTTTGACAATATCATTGCACTGCTTCTCAGAGCACAGTAGTGCAATCTCGTCAGAGCACCTGCGGCCAGCAGGGGGGGACCCCCCCACAGCAATACACATATGGTGGGGAGCTCAACTGTGGGTGGGTGGAGCTGGAGGACATCAGGGCCGGGAGGAGTGATTTCAGGGGGGCTGCAGCCCTCAGAGTCCTCAGGACCGCAGGGCACCGAGATCTAACTCAGCCCGCTCCAAATAGTGGTGGACAAGAGACTCCCAAACCGAGGGGTAGATTCAAACCCGGAGAGGGGGCGGACAAGAGGAAGGGGCGCACAAAGGAGTGGGGCTCGTGCTCCACCGCAGTCCAATGCCCACGGGCGCTCCACATAGGGTGCAGCGTAGGGTTGTGGATACAGCCCAACAACCCTACCCCCTCAGCCGGGCGGAGGCTCCCGGGAGACTGCTGGCTCCACTTCGGGACGACGCTCTCCTGCCAGCCCAGACCCCCATCCCTGGCCCCTGGACTCTGGCCCCCAACTTGGGCTCCGCGTTCTGTCCTAACAGATTCGCTACCCGAAGGCCCAGAGCGCCGCAGAAAAACGGGGTGTGGTGGGGGTGGGGGGTCCCGCCCTCCTGGAGTCCCCCGCCTAGAGAGGGCGCCCGGGGTCCAGGCTGCACCCCTCCACACAGACCCGCCAGTTGGGGCCGCCCTGCCTGCTCCCGGCGACGTGAGACCCTTCTACTCACGCGGCGGGACACCCCTTCCGTCTCTGGCTCGGGCAAGACGAGGAAGATAAGCGGGAGAAAGGTCCCGGCAGTCGTCCGCCCTCGTAGTCTCCAACAGGACGATCCCGCACCTCGTGGCGCCCTCTGGCCCGCCGGCTCCATCTTTAACTCGCTGACAGTCGGCGGGGCCGGGCCCCCAGCTCCTTAGCATAGCGCCGCGCTCATTGGCCGGCGCCGGCGCGGGGCTTTGCCTCCCGCACAGCTATTGGCTGAAACTGGAGCGATTTCAAAATAGCCTCGGGGTTGGGATTGGCGCTGCTGCGGCCGAATCTAGGGCTCCGTGGTTTTAACAATGAGTTCTACGAGCACTTTCTTCCCATTCATAACTTATCAAAAGAAAGTTTACCGCCTTTTCTATACTCCGGTGTCGGCGAGTTTTCTAGTCGCGAGGACGAGAGCACTTGGAAGTCCGGTAGGGGGCCCCGGCCACGCGGCTAAGCCCACGGAGGATGGGGTTGCGACCCTTGGAAAATGCCTGAACCTAAGCAGTAGAACCCGCGGTAGCAGAGCTGCAGGTCTGCTTCCTTTTGCCTGCTGACATTACTCCCCGTACCTCCCAGGCGGGATAGTCAGCTGAGGCAGGCTTTCTGGCAGGGGCAGCTCCCACCGCCTCGCCTCGACCGCCTCGACGCGAGTGGAATTTGCCAGAAGCCACCCGGATAGGCCTGAGCTGCGGAGACCAGGTCCTGGTGCCCGTGGAGCCTTGTGGATCTGAGGAAGGTACGGGGAAGGGGGTATTGGCTTGGGTCCCTGCGTAACTGCCATCCACTTTGTGGATAAGCACTCATTACATGCTGACCCTCGGCTGATGAACTGGAAAGATAAACACCGATCGGCCCTCACATAGCCGCAGTGTCTGTGTATGTATTGGGTGGGGTGGGGAGCGGGTGCTTAGGCCCCCTCCAGTTTTATTCCCTCAATCTAATGGCTGAGAGCAAATGCTTTTGAGGCAGGCAGAGCTAAGTTTGAATCTTTACGAACCATGGTTGCCTCCTCTGCAAAATTAAGATGATAATTGGATCTGCTTTATAGGGTCACTGCCAGGAGCAAAGGAGAGGCTATGTAAATCGTCGGCCCAGCGCCTGGCGCTTGGTGTTCAATAAATGAGAGCTCTGCTGCTGCTGTGGTTTTAATTTTTGGTTTTGTCCTGAACTCTGCCCAGAGGCATCTTTACCTGCTCCCACCTTGGTTTCCCAAGGATTACTATAATACATGTTGTGTACACTGTTTCATTCTACTCTTAATTAACACTCTGCATTTATGTCTTGGTGGTGGTAAGGAGGTAATAGGCAGAGGAAGAAGGGGACTCTTACAGCCAAGAGGGGCCAGGGGTAGACCAGAGTGTCCCCTTGGATGGGCAGGGGGTCCATGTTAGGAGCTGGTGGAAAGTTACCAGGAAAAGAGGAGGAGGTATCAGAGCCCCACACCCCAGATAGCGGCAGGGGTGAGGAACTAGGCAGCGATGGGACGACCGCAATTAATCTTAGAGAGCAGACATCCAGGAGGAGGAGGGAACAGAAAAGTTTGAGCCAAAGCAGGACCCCCTCAGAATCTGCCCGCCAACAGTTATTTCAGCCAATAAAGAAATTAGGCAGCATTGTAATGCTCCACTAGCTAAACCGCCGCATCCGCTTCTGTTCTCTGCTTGCTTGCCCTGCTTGTATAAATTCCCCAGCCTGTAAGCGCCAGGCGCGACTCCCTATTCTAACAACAAGGGAGTTCGCCCCTGCGCAGGTAAAAGGTTTGGCCAATAAAGTTACATCTCTAACCTGACGGTGTCCAGGTCATTCTGTTCTCGCGATGGGACTGTAACA